>KN889206.1:35543-50034 GCA_000934455.1 Apostichopus parvimensis | reverse complement strand
AAAGCCATGGTAACTGTGGCAACATCGAAATTCAATGACAAAACCAGTAAATATATCCAACTTGGGCAGACATCAATCCGAAATATAAACCCATGCCGGGAAACACATCCACTACTTCATGTATTACGGTGATGGCCGTGTTAAAACCTGTCGTAAAACTGATGTGTGATGCACACTTATATACCTGTATTTGTACCTTTTTGTAGTAGTTCATAATTATCCAACCGAGGCAGAGCTCATACTTCTACAATAGCAAGGACACGTCAGTTACTAAATTAGTACACTGATGACGTAAAGCCTTTGTAACGTCTTTTCAAATGAACCTACTTTAAATAACGCTGAAGTGACTTAGATTTCAATAGGCTACAGTGATATTTTTTGTATCATCAGTTATCTTGACGGGTAACTTGATTGATTACTTGAAGAATTTCAAACAACATTCAATCAGAAGAAAACTTTACTCAGTTCCTCTGTTAGCTGATGTTTTAAGATGCTTCTTTAAGTGCTTCTTCTCCTATCACAGGCTATATTTCTTATAGTCAAAGCATTTTGGGTTTGTTTTGTGGAAAGATATGAAGATTTCTTCGAGTTTAGCTGCGGAACTTTACAGAACAAACTTAATTTAAGCAGTTATTATTTATCATTATTCAGCCAAAAGCTGTACGTAGTCCCTGTTTTCATGATCTAAGTGACTTCTAACAGCTGTTATTTGAATGTTTACTCCAGTATTATTTATAAGTTGTTTTTAGATAAAAGGTCAATAGGCTGCAAGTTATGTTTGTTATGTTTCTTGAAGAAACTCATGGGCCAGTCCAAGTAAATTAATCATGGGTTGTACTCTGGTTATTGATGTGAAAGTAGTATATATGCTTAGAAGAAGTAAATTGTTCTGGTTGTTAAAGATTTGACCAAATACAATGGTATCAAACAACAGTGAGTCGAGTATAAGTAAGAGTATTTAAGCATCAGAGAGCTGGTATGAAATGACGAGTACGACTACTGTTCACTTACTGCGCGTACCGATCTTTTGAAAAACGTGTTTGAGTGCCATTCGAGTGCCAAGTGCTTTTCGAGTACTACAACACTAGAAAGTAGCTTATTGACAAAAGTTCACCAGTATGTTTTTTGAACTTTGCAACAACAAATCTCTCCCGAAATCGAAAAAAAAAATATGGATACCGATCATATTAATCTTTTGTTACACTGTACTTACTTATGAGGTACTGGTTAAAGTAATTAAACGTGGAACGAAAGTAAAATCTCAGTGGTGGTTTGGCATGGTTCAAGTCCACTAACGGCAGAGTCATTCCAAATTGTTGCTGAAAAAGAGGTATTTGGGAGGAGATGTGATGCCGTAACCGCCTTGGCTACGTTGATATCCACGTATAATACATTCGATATGGCTTACCCTAAGGGGTCAAACACTTTTTTTCTCTTCATGGAAATCATACTGCTTAAAATGCTGCTTCAGCCTTCTAGACAAGTTAACAATGTCATCACGAAACTTAAAAACTTGTAAATGGGAATGTTGATGATGGTGCTTTTTACTTGTTAAAGAGTTTTGGTTAATTTGATTTTTTTTCTGTGATAAACTGTTAAGCTTCAGATCATGCTCACAGCTGGCATTGCGTCACTGATGAGCTGATTGTTCTTTCTTTCTCCTTTCATGCTTACTGTTATTAGTTTGCGAAGATTAGAACATATGCTGGTGTGATACAACTCCATTGCAAGAGATTGTACCATCGTAATGAGGGTAGGGTGGGGGGGGGGCAGTGGAGGAATTGAAACTTGAGACATTCTTTGAAGACTTCCTTAAGTGCAGCTCCATCACTGTTGACCTTTGTCGTTGTTATTTTTTATTCAAGGAATTTACATAACTTGACACGATGAGAATTATATATAATAAACAAGTGTACGATTTTTAATGGAGGGTGTGTGAAGGGTAGGAGAGTGAGGGATTTGGCATCATTTGATGTATACTTTATATATCACAAATGACACTGCTTATGTATTTTCTTCTTGTTGCTTCCTTTTATTTTTAGTACTTGCATTGACAACATCAGTTTTAACACAATTAACAGCTGTGACTTTTGAAGAAGGGTGTGGAGGAATTCGATTTTTTTTGGGTGAGTGGGGGGGTGGGGTGGGGAAGTGAAAGCACAGTTGGATATTTTATTATGAAGACTATCAAATATATATAACACTGCCACTGCTGTTTTTTTGTTGTTTCATTGCTATCCTTTCATGTCCATTACTTTTGTTGACAAACAGTTAGTTGTTACCATAGTTCAAACAGTTCTTACATTTTGAAAGGGATTGTGTGGAGAATGGGAAGGAAGGTTAGAAGGGAATTTTAATCATCACTCCATGGAGACTTTGATAGACACAACACTGTCACTGTTGATTTTATTTTTGTTGTTGTTACCTTCCATATATTATTACATGCAGCTGAATAAAAAGCTTACAGAAGAAACAGCTGTAACATTTTAAAGAAGCGTGTGTGTAGGGGTGGGGGAGATGGTCGGGGCAAATATTACACCATCATGATTACTTTTTTGAAGACTTTCATATATGCAAGACAGTCACCTGATGTACCTTGCTGTTGCTTTCCCTTCATGTTTATTACTTTTATTGCAAAGATGACAACATTGCTTAAAACATGTTGAAAGGGGGGGGGGGGTGAGTGAAGAAATTAAAGATCATTTAATCCTTCACCGCCAATGCTATCCAACTTCAGTTTTTATTTCATCTCGTACCATGTAACCTTATTTGATGTTCATTAATACACCGTTAACCATGCAAACACCTCTACTGTGTGCTTTTTAATTGCGTTGAGTGAATTTAAACAGCACTGCATTAATTTAAACACACTTGCTTAGTATAGCGGATGGGACGAGATACCTGCGTTATTAGGTTATAACACCCACTTTCCGTGTAACCTAACTCAACCAGGTGAGTACCTTTATGCACGATGGTGCATTGTATAGCGAATGGAATAACTCACGTTTTCTGAATACGTCAATTATTGTTGTGTGTTTTATAGTGCTCATAGACGAAGTGGATTTCTAAAATCTACAGTCATATCTATATACTTCGATTACGCAGTAATGTAATATAGTAAAGTGTAGAAATATGTGTAGATTGCACATCTTACTTGCCCGGTATATATTTATTGACTGCATTTTCTGTTGACAAAAGTCTTAAACTAATGTACATCTGTTTTAGCAATCCAGTGCATAGTTCTGTTATATGTATACCTAACTTGAATAGCAGCCAACGGGTAAAATATTGGTTTTCAGAAATATTAACTTTAGAGTTGTCCTTAAAGACTAATACTGATTAAATACAACGTTCACTTCTACCCGTCATAGTCATTTGAACTTCCTCTTTTAGTCCATATAATTAACTTTATTCTTTTGGAACTGCAAAATTAGTACAACCCTGCTAACAACGACCGATTCCTTCACAGTGCGTACAGTCTGCCTTAGTCAATGATTTATGACGGTAGCGAACAACAATTCTATTTAGATGTTACTTTTAAATCGGTAAGATAAGTAACCAGCACTGCATGGTATTCATCGCCCATGATTTTGACGACTAGATAACACAAAGAGATATATGTAAGGGGGTTAGTAGACAATGGATGGAGAGAATACAGAAAGAAACCAACAGGTGAAGAGAAGAGGTAGGAGATAAACAGTGGAGGTAAAAAGAGAGGATTAAGGGAAGGGGGTAGGGAATAAACTGGAGAAGGACAAAGACAGAAAAGTGTGGTTAAAAAAAGTTGAAGAGAGCTATGAGAAGAGGACTGAGTGGGGAAGGGGATGGGTAAGGGGAGAAGGAGGGGGAATAAGAAAAGTTAGACATGTCCTTCCTGAATGTTGAGCCCATGATGTTGAATGGTAGGAAGGCGTACCATTCACAGCCTCTCTCTGCTGGTTTGTACTAGGTCAGGTCGACTACCTAATGACTACCTGTAGGGACATGTCGTTAATGGTATGGTTGGGAAGGTTAAAGTGTTCTCCAACTGGGGTCTCAGTCTTCATGGTGTTGACTGTGTATCTGTGACCATAGAATCGCTTCTTGAGGGTGGTTTTGGTTTCGCCAACATACTGGATGCCGCAAACTGTACAATATATCAGATATGACATTAGTCGTTGTGCAAGTGATGTGACCCTTAGTCTTTTGTGTGAGTTGCATGGTTGAGGGTAGCCGTCCTGACCTAGTACGAATCAGCAGAGATAGGCAGTTGTTAGAGTCCAGCTCGCTGGTTGTACCAAGTTACAAACTCGACGTTTTGAATCTACTTTTAGCAACGGCTCATTACCAAACCTGCATCTTTGATTGGTTGAATTCAAATTGGTGGGTTGGAGGAACTGTTTGCGGTTAATTTTAAATGTGTAAATTGTCGGACGACACTTTTCTCATTATCAGCAAATGTCCTTAATAACTCGCCAATGGACGCTTTTGGCAGGGAAAACTTGGCTAATATTTTAGTTTGCTGTTTTGTGATTGATATATGTAAAACACTCGATGGGCTTGTCAAGAAAGTGGAAAACGGCCTACAAAACGCAAAATGCTGTTTTAATAATGCTATTTTAAACACACCTGTGTAGTATCGCGGATAGGCCGAGATACCTGCGTTATTGAGTTATAATACCAACTTTCCGTGTGAAAAAACTCCCCCAACCTTCACCTCTACCCGTGAGAGTCATTTGAACTTCCTCTTTTAGTCCGTACCATTAGCGTGTTACTTTTGAGAACCTCGAAAATTAGTTAATACAATCCTGCTAAACACGATCAATTCCTTCATAGTACGTGCGGTCTATCTTACTCATTGATGTGTGATGTGCGTCGCATACAGCAATTCTATTGAGGTGTTATTTGTGTATCGGTAAGATAAAACCAGCACTGGTATTCGTCGTCCAGGGTTACTGAGAAATATGCATAGAAATTCTGTTATAATTATTCATTGAGCCTTAGCGTTTTGGTAGATTGTACATCGGCTGACATGGTTCCAGACTTGCGTGTTATAAACAACAAATTTTGTACACGTATACATTGAAATCGAAAGATAAACATATAGTACACACCTCTCACGTTGTGTGCTTCCATTATATATGTACACCGATTCGATTACATCTAAGAAAACGATATTCACTATTATTGGTGGTGACATATCACACACTAAGCTAGGGAACTTATCGAAGGCAAAGTTTCAAAGTTAGTTATTTGTACCTGTTGTAATATTTTTATTTAATCTTCAATAGAGGTACACTTTCAATTTTGGGGATATATCCCTTAAGGAAACACAAAACAACCTTACTTATCGTCTTAATTGACTATGTTCAACATTAAGTGTTAACATAATATACGGTAGATATCATTTCTTTTGTTCTAAATGAGGACTGAAATCACAACATACCTCCCGACTTGCACAGTGAAGCCCTTTTACCAACTGTAACCTACGTAAAATTCAGTGACGCGGTTAGCTACACTATAGTAATTTAAGTTTGCATGTACTTGAATTGTGCAGGAAGTGTGAAACGGCATCTTATACATTGTTAAATTGTGTCAGTGTCACGTGAACTAAGAAGACAATTGTGCAGAGAGCGAGGCATACAAACTCGGCAAAGTATACAAACTCGGCAGAACCGTAGACATTTTTATACAGAAAGAATGAATATTCGAGGACAAATAAGGAGATTTGTTCAGTCCAATATGAATAATAAATAAATACATCGCTCAGGGAACATTGAAGGCCGAAACAAGAACGTCAACAATTTCTTGAACGTATTTTGACTACTAGTTAATTAAATTTTCTTCTTTGGTCAGTTCAATAACTTACGGGTGATTTACAATAAACTCTGCTAGAGATATTCTTCAAGGTACATTATATAATCGTTTTTTTTTTGTCTATAGTGTTTAAGAAGGTTAACATCATCGTGTCTCCGGTCAAATATCATGCCCACTCCGAGTGGAAGGTTGTGCTAACACATACTCTTTTTCTTGTTGTTGAAAGTAGCTGTGTCCACATATATCAGTAATCCTATACTTCCCACCCTCCACACTATTTCCTGACAGGACCTACCATCGCTAGCCAGGGCACGTTTTTGTTTCCCTTCTCAAAAAGGTTTGCAATACGCAGTCTTCTATCAGGCTGCTCGTGACGACATCAATAATGGCAATTGCTTGGAAGTTGGAAGACATATACTGAATCAGAAGAATGATAAGGTCCATTGGACTTAAAATGTCAAAAAATAAATGAGTTTATTGACGTCACTGAAACATGGTGTCTAAGCTGAACACATTAGTTTTTGTTTGTGATCGACCTGTGACACTTAGTTAAGTCTAGTTACTGTGTTTTCTTCCAATCGCCCTGACTTTACTGTTAATGCTTGGAACATATGTTAACCTTACTTATATACATACGCTTCATTTCATTCGGTTCGTGTTTTATGTTATCCAAGATTCGTGAGCATTTCTATTGAAATCGGAATTCGACTCGTGGAATGGGTACACTAAAATCAACTTAACGACGCGAGTTCACAAGTCTTGAATAAATATACGCAAAACATGACAGCAGCAACAGCTTGATTTGGTACAGTAAGTACAGTGCGCGACTAGGTTAGGACTCTAGTTAGTCTGAATTTTGAGTTTGCTAAATGATACACGAATAATCATGGCTGAATTTACACACATTTTCTGCTGAATTACACCTATATTTATCTCCAGTTGGGGTAAATCATATATAGAAGAAACTATTGAATAACCACCGTACATATAGGGCGAGTATATCTTCGTTGAAACGAATGGATGCAGACATTTTGGTAACCTCCAAGTGAAGGTTTCTATGGTGATTTCCGACATATCATGAGCGACTGTTTACACATGATTGCAAACCTGTTTGGGACAAAAATAATCCCAGACGGGGCATATCATTTTGCACGTTGTTGCCACGTGACACACGCTGCCACGTAACAAGGCTCACAGTCACACATCTGTAAAAGCCTCCATTCCGGGGCCCGATTCTCACATTTCATACAGACTTCAGTTGGGAATATAAGGGACTAATTACATTTGGAATGTGGATATAGAACTAGTTTTATTGAAACTGTAATTTGTATAGTGTAAATAAGATGCCGAGTGGTTGTGTCCCTAGATTATGGTCAACTAAAATTTCTGTCATTTAATAAAGTGTTTTAAGTGGATTGGCAGTCGTCTGCGCCAATAGCCTGCTATATCATACCTTACCCAGAGCATGGAGTTGTCCATATCAACTCCCTGCCCATCTCTACCTATAACATAAATAATCACTCTAATATGATTCTACGAATGTCATTCCACTACACTATTTTGTAGTTTTAGATACATATAGCTCCAGAAGTAAGAACTTTTAACTATCACATGAATAGGCCAAGTCAGATTATTCTTGTCAGGAGTCATTATGAAACATGGAAACATTCGGTTGGACTATCCGTAAAAGCAACCGTCTACATACAGAGGAATTAGCTATTGATTGGTATTGACTGACTTGAGTTGACTTGAGCTGACTTAGTTAAGTTGACCTAATTGTCTATCAAAGATAGACAGTTTTCCTAAAAATGTACCCTTGAGGGAATGGAACGGGAGTGTTAGCTAGGAGTGTTAGCTCAGTGGTTAAGCCGGTGCCTTTCAATAAGGTCCCGAGTTCGAGTCACTCCGAGATTAATGTATGCCGTCCAGATACAGTGTTGTTGACAACTGACAAGTCATAACCATGGACGTTACATATGCATCTAAGAGACTGACTTCGATAAGCTTGCGGCTTTGATAAGCCAATGATGGCTTCCTCGCGAGATCCTGCTTGCAGGAGGATCTAACATATATACATACAAACTAGATTAAAGATTTTGTAATACATGACAGTGCGCTGTAGGAAATGTACTGGAACACTGTGGTAGCTGGCATTCCTTAACGAGCAAAGTTTGAAAAAAATATACAGGATAGACAACACGCATTTTAGTCATTGATTATGTGGTATTAAATATTCGTATCCATCAGATATATTACGTGATTAAGTACCATGCTGCCCCTACGTTCGTAATAACAGTATAACGTTCATTAGTTGTTAAGCAGTATTCGATACTACCAACATGTTCGTTCCACTTTATGAAATTTGTTTGATAACCCATATGCCTTCTATTATTATATCGGTCATTACCCACATAAGTATCAGAACTGTGAAGATAATTGTATGCACATTATTAACAAAGTTGTTTATGTCATATTTTTACTGGATACTTTTAATACATGGTTAACACTTAGATGGTAGTTATTGTCTGTAGAAAAGTGGTAACAACATGCGAAGACTTTTCGTTTGACTAAACACGATGAATAATTAGTTACATTTGTTGACTTTCTGTATTATAGATTCCTTCACCGTCTGACCTGAAATGTCTCTGTTGGTATGTTATTATAGCTGTGGAGAGTGCCTATCCATTTAGTCCATTAATATTTAACTGTCCATATGCCTGTACCCATGCCTTCAGCGTCTTATTTGATAATGCAAGAGTTGAAGGCGGGAGAGAGGGGTGGGGTCGAAAGGGGCGGGGGGGGGGAGGTAAGTCTTTATGAAAAAGGTAAATGTACAATTCTTTTAGTCAAAGTATGGAACAATTAAACAATTTCGCATGGTATTGTAATAAATTTGAATTATTCATTTAGGGGATTAATCAGGAGAATACATTGTTAGACACACAGCAAATAAGTTAATATATGCTTCACAACATGCAGTGGTGGCAACCTAACTGTGTGTTATTCGTTTCCATTACTGTATATTATTCCGTTATCTCGAACAATCTTAACAATACCGTTGTACGTGAACGTGTAGCAACGGTTCAGCGTTAGAAAATACACAATCTAAGTGTAAACACACTTCCTTTTAGCAAAAAGATTTCAAGGGAATCCTTCTCCATTGTCTTGCTTTCTTTCATTGTTCTCAGTACCACGTATGTCTATGAATTCCGATTATTGTTAAGCATGATACGGTTCAGTAGCCAATTATAGCAAAACGTTAACGGTTTTGACTACGGCTTTCTTGTTACTGATTACACACATATGTACAGTCTGCTGCTTTGAAACGTTCAACGGATATTTTTACACCTTACCGCTGTCCCACGTATTCTGTTTACTACCACTCTCTTGAAGATCAAAACATTTTGAAAACCAAATTATACAAAAAGAGCAAAGAGAATACTGATTAAGCTCGATGCAGTTACAAATATCTTTCATTTTCTGAAGATCAATTGAAGATGAAACAGGTAATGTGTGATAACGAGTGATATGTGACTGGGCATGTAGTAAGAATTCGCCACATTATACCCTGCTCCCTAGTACATGAAATACATTGCAACAATGGTAATTGATAACACTAGTGCGCTTCTACGACATTCTTGTTGTACAGCGTAGATTTAACACACATATTCCAAAATACAACCTGCAAACCAATTACAGCCCGCCTTAACATTTTTTTTCTCAGTCTAACTAGAATTTCTCAATTCAAATCTGGTAAACTGCGACATCAGGTAGGGGCTATATGATGTATGACAAGGTTTGTCTAACTAACATACCCTAAAGTTAAAGTTATCACTGATTGATTATGTTGAACACATTTTGTTCACTCGCACACTATGTGGAAGTATGTTGCCCCATGCAATGAAAGCAAACCGTTGCCTCCAAGTTCAACATGTTGAAGTGTTTTGTAGGTTTACGATTAAATACGTCCGTTATAGTGTACATTGAAATTTTAAGAAAAGTCATCCAGGAAAGAACCTGGGCTCGAAAACCAAATTACCGAACGACTGATTCGCTCTTAAGCCCAGTCCCCTTGCATCGAGACTGTGACTGTATGATCATGGTCGGGTGTGTTCATTGAAATAGTGAGATATCCATCTTCTTAGCAATAATGTTGAGGTAGTTGTGTAGCCTTAGTTCTACATCTAACAACATTTTTGTGATGCTTCACAAAGTCGTTATTGCATTGGCTAGAATATGTATTCCATTGCTTGCACAAATATTTTTGTTGCTTGAGTGTATGAATGTATCGATGTTTTGAGAAAGGCTGTGTAGCCTTGTGTATGGATATAACTTCAAGCAGTATGGTGTCTATTTTGCTCAGGGTTTAAACTGATAGTAATAACAAGGTTACGTTCAAAGTGTATTTCTCATTCAGGCAATGTGATGTCTTGTTATTCAAAACTCTCGATGTAAATGGTGTTAAATGTGTTGACATGAGGAAATCGGTAACAATGTTATATTGGAGTTGTTTTTGTAAAATCGATGAACCGTAAGAGAATGTAAATCATGAAGACGTTTTTCTTGTTATCACAAAGATATTCAAGTTAACGTACAATGATACCGACATGATCATGTATCATGTATCATGTGAAATGTTTTTTTCTTTTGGAAAGTTCACGTCGTTGTATGTTAACTTATTTTTACACGTTATTTACATTTTCCAGCATAACTCCATTACCCAACATCATACACACATTAAGACTGTTTTCATGGTATATAGCGACAACCAATAACTGTTTGATTTTTTTTTCAATATCCCGTATATTAATTATGTGTTAATCAGCGGTGTACCGTGTGCTTATTGCATGATAAAGCACGAAATGGGGCATAACTGTAACGATGCAGAAGGGCGTTTATGCATCCATCGATAGGGTTATACCCATGTGCGTTCGTTCACACAAAACACTAAATAAACATGAACCAGCAATTGTCTAGAAATGGTACCGCCTTAACATTTTCTCGCTACGCTACGCTCCAACTGATGGTGGCGCTGCGCTTACATTGTGTCATGACGGGAAATGTTTCACTCACTCAAACTTTCTTAAAGAAGGCCCTGTTATATAGGCATGTCAATAGCAGCACTATGTACCATTTGGACGGTACATACTGTTTCAATGTTCTTTAAATGCCCCCTTGAGAATCTACCCAAGCTACGGCCCTGGAATACTTTGGTTTATAAATGTTTATGTTTCTGATAAAGAAAATGTGCCCAGATACCCACCAGTGCTTTTAAATGTTCCTATGATAGCATATGTGTGCATATTGTAGACATCTGTATAACAAGATGATTATATTCTTGTGTGCAAAGTTTAAAATGTTTCCGTTTTGGTTCAATGGCTCAATTTTATTGTCACCCGGATGTATACTAGATTGATAGTCGTTTAGTGATAAGATAATATAAGTTTAATCATTTGTCATATGTGAGTAAGATATATTTATGACCGACCCAGTATTGTACTAAGGCGGGTTTCTGGACCCCATCCGAGGTTTTGCCCCAAGGCGCACACACCGTCAATTGTTTACCCGTTCAGTCATGTCCCACTCCTCACTTTTCAATTGTGATTGACGCCTCTGCATTATTGCAGTGCGTCGTATTCATAGCCAACCTCGAAAACCTCAGTACATCTAAAATACCTGTTAACATATATCACGAGTTTTTCACCGGCTATTACAATTAACAAAATATATATCGTGTAGAAATCACTATCATGTTTTATTTCAGTGGCAAACGTATAATTTTGTATTCGTTTATTTTTAGTGCGTTTTGTTTTATGCGTTATTTCATCGGTCCTGGTATGATAAAAGAACCATTATTTTGTTCCATCTACTGTTCTCTCATGTCTGTATCTGATATCAACAGACTGTGACCAACTCAACATAGAACGCTACTTTATAACGCATTTACGCTGCAATGTTGGGGAAAGGTTTCCACGTAACGAATGATCGTCCGTATTACTCCCGCGTGGACTTACCTAATTTCCTATATGAGGGTCTTATACCAAAACCAAAACAAGCTTTACTCTTTGCTGCCGATTATTTAGCGAAATTTAAAAAAAAATATCGTCTTGAAAACTGTATTCTTGTTTTGTCTGATTTATAAACTAGAAGTATTGACTCCCTGCTTTGTATCCTCAAATAAATTTCATTATTTGATGAACCATTGTTAAAAACATAACAATTGATCATTTTTTTTACAATAAATTTGATGTAGTACAGCATTCCCACAAAATCTGATCGACAGGGTTGCATACACGAAATATGGTTTAATTACAACGAGCAAGGTGAAGATCATAACTTACGTTGTTGATACATGTAGGGAAAAATTATCTGAAGCACAATTTACAGACTGACAAAAACATTTTCTACCCACCATCATGTGTATGTCATCAATGACACGGTCGGGATAAGTCACCAGTCCCCCGTTGCCTTATATGGCGTCAGACTACATTATGAACTTTTGATCACATCATCTCATAAACATACAAAAACAATGGGAAATACGACAAAGGAAATACTACAAGGCTTTGTTGTTCAATATTTAAGGTAGGTTCACTATTCGAAATCTAAATAATTATTAACCAATGTTTACAATGTTACATGTATTTAGAATGAGGTGAAGATGTCAGATTCAGTTGTATACAGCTGATAAAAGTATTCACCGTTTGTTAGTTACGAGTAAGTAAACAACGTTTAATTTACAGTTTAAAGGGACATTTCTGAAGATTTGGCTTGTGTTATGGCCACGCATTTAACATTAAACATGTATAAATGTTTACAGGTTAGTTAAGGAGGTTAAACGTTGATGTCTTTTAGAACATTATCTCAAGGATAACTGCTGAGGTAGCTTGTGCAATGTGTTATATGAAAAGAATAACCCTGTTGTTTTTGGTAGTGACCATAGGTCATTTGATGTAACAAGCCGTGAAAGTGTAAAAACCAAGCCTGGAGATATAAGGGCAGACATATATGGATATATATATATATATTAATGTATGTATGCAGTCTTCTTTGAAGACTTACGTGGGGTCAGCAGAGGTCAAATTAGGTATGTGTTGTTAAGTCGTAAGTAGTAAATTCCCTAAGATCTACTAAAACACCACCATGGTGTTCTTTTGTTTGAAACCTTTTCTGTCTGTCACACAGTAGTACTTGATAAGTCAAAATGTAATGTGCTAATACAGTAAAAAAAAAGTGTTCTTTTCCTGTAGTTATTTTGAGGTTTCTTTTGACTTGTGTATTGCTTATTTGTACCATTACATGCAGTATGCATATACTTGAGTTGTGTTGAGATGAGTTCTCTTTTTTATACCATAAACAGAGTTGAATTTGTGTGATAACATTATGATATTTTTGCATTCATCTGAAAAAAATCCCAAGTTGAAAATTGAGTTGATTACTTGCTCCTTGTATTAATAATGTACATGTGGGTATAGAAAATAGATTTAGTAAAGTTTTATGGCCAGTTTAACCATTTTACCCCTTGAAGGGGTTGGAAGGGATTTAGAATATAACATGGTTTTAGAAGAAGTCGTTCGTGTACTACTCAGCTTCTCATGACTATTTCAGATTTAGATCACTATTATGAAAAGAATACCCAGGTTGATATAAATATTCTTGATTTTTCTAAGGCATTTGATGTAGTTTCTCATCGTAAATTGCTGGCCAAGATCGGCCATTATGGAATTCAGGGAGATATCTCCTGTTGGATCATTAGTTTTTTGTCACATAGGACCCGAAGTGTGATTATCGATGGAATATCATCAACATCCGCTCCTGTTCTCTCAGGTGTTCCACAAGGCACCTGTCTTGGCCCAGTTCTGTTATTATGCTATATAAACGACATTACTTATCACATTAAATCACAACTTCGTTTATTTGCGAATGATGCTTTGCTGTATAGGCCTATTCACTCATTTGACGACCATCTCATCCTCCAGAAAGATCTGAAGGCTCTTGAATCATGGGTTACGCTTTGGGACATGAAATTCAATCCCTCTAAATGCTTCATAATGTCTACATAGCGTAGCGGGGCAAAATCTGTGTTCTTTTACTCCATATACAATCAAATATTGGAGTGCGTCACTGCGCAACCTTATCTTGGTATCCTGTTTAGTGACAATTTATCTTTCTCTACTCATATTGATAAGATTTGCTCTAGGACCAGCAGAACCTTTGGCTTCCTTAATAGGAATTTGCGCTCTTGCCCACCAGAGTTACGTGAATTGGCCTATATGTCTATGTGTCGTTCTTCTATTGAATATGCAGCTCAGATTTGGGACTCTTATAAGGTCTCAGATAATAGAAAAAAATTCAAAGGAAGGCAGCACGCTTTGTAACTCGTGATTTCCGTAAGCAATCCAGCGTCACTGAGATCTTGAAGACTTTGAAGTGGGAACCCCTCACAGAAAAAAAGGAAAAGGGCCAGACTGTGCTCTTTTACCAAATTATTAATGGCCCAATTGCAGTCCCAAACGAGACTAATCCCTTCTTGAAACCAGGAAGGCGTGGCCGCTATACACAAATTCACATAATCATCGTGCTTTTCAGTATAGTTTCTATCCTAGGACTATAAAAGACTGGAATACACAATACTTGGCCGTTAATGAGAGCCCTAGTCTTGAGGTGTTTAAGACAAGATTGCCCACGCATTATT
>KN889206.1:22715-35058 GCA_000934455.1 Apostichopus parvimensis | reverse complement strand
CATCTGCTGCACTCATTCAGTCCTATTCATATATTGTATAATATTCGAAGTTATCTCGAGGTACATGTAACGTTTATGCTAGTAGTTGATAAAAAGTAGTAGTTGATCTTATCACAGAAGAAATATCAAATGAATTCCATTAAAATTTCCCTTTTGCTAGTGTGGTGGCTAACAAAGAGAAACAATAGAAGATGTTACATATGTTATAACTACTAATATTGCATGCAAATAGACACACACACACATAATCCTCCTTCAAATAACACAACAGAAAATAAGTCATACGAGTTTTATCACCCATGTACATCAATGTTTATTGAGAAATGAAACTAGAATTAAGGAAAGACTTGTTCAGTTGTCAATCTATGATGGATTTTAATGGTCATTGCAGATATTGTCATAATTTATAATGCCTATTAGAGTAATAAAGATAATTTACATCCTTTTTTTCGTACTAAATGATAAGGGGGGCTTAGGATCTTTACATATTATATATGCTACTTTTTATTGCTCTCCTTTTCGACGACTATGCTTATATTTCATCTAATTTTATTTTCTATTTAGTGAATTAGTCTCATGAGTCGAAAATGCAGTCAGCTTGTTAATTTAAAAGGTTCGCATCATCATTGGTTTAAGCGTACATGTGTTTATTAAATATTCAATGTAAGGAACTAAAGTAAAACAAAAAACATTCGATGTAAAATGCAAAATGCCGTATGGTGTCATCAGTGAAGTTAATGAATCTATCATTTTTTAACATTGGTGACACTGAAAGGAACTTCCATTAAACTGTGAGCCGAGCCGAGCCTAGCTTTGCCGAGATCCACTTTCTCCACTTTGTTGACATTCAGTTCTTCATCTGAAATTGTGTATTTCTTGATATTATGGCTATAGTGATTTGACATGTCAAATTCATTGGTTGATGTAAGAACTGAAATGATGCTTGTAATCCCGGATTGTATAGAGACGTCGTCAATCAGGTTAGCTGAATACTTGAAGCGACCGTCCTCACAGTCTCCGATGTAAACGGTATTACCAATAGCAAAGATAACGTATCGATGCGATTGGTGGTAAAGTGACCTCTGTGACATAACAACAGGCGAAAAATTGTATTCTACCTTCAATGGATCCCTCCAGTGCTCTCCATGCTTGAGCTTGGGATCTACGCACACCATGAGAAGATAGCCATTTTATATTCTTTAATCATGTAACTTTACACAGCGATTGGCATCTGTTATGACACCGCCTACCAATAAACAGGACGTTATCTCGCAAAATGTCCCATCATTCGGAACACAACTATTCAACACATGTTTCTTCCTTTGTTGCATCTTGGTGACAACGTGTGATGTGTCAGTTATCTGAATAAGAGTACTCTGGAACTTGCACCACTCAGTCAGTGGGTCATCTTCTTCACATTTAAACAATGTTTATACATTTTTCTTGTCATCTTTCAGTTTCGATAGGTCATTAGTTTCTGACTTATATTCTTTAGAACCTTCTTTTTCTATTTCACTGAGCTTCTTTAGCTAGTCAGTTTCTTTCTCTTTACTTCCTTGATCAACCTCGAGTCATCCTCAGTTATCTGTGATCGTGAATGCTCCACACATATTGATTTCAACTTCCAGTTTGTTATGCATTCTTCCTCAGCTGTAGCAAGCTGCTTCTCCACCAAACCTAGCGCTTCTTTGATATTTTCTTTTTCTGTTTGTATCTTTTCAGGGATCTCTGGAATGACAAGAACATCACATTCTGATTGTAGATGCAAGTCACAGACACACAGTGGATACACGCTAATCTCACACGTGTTGCAATATCTGTCCAACCAATATGATCCGTGGTTTTCTTTTGAGCATTTGATAGAAAATTTGGTACGAATTGAGAAAATAATATTTGCCAGGTCAATGTTATATGTAATAGATATCTTTTAAGAATCAGTTCCAAAAATTCGACGTCATTGTCTATGAGTGTCCAGTGGCCACATAAGGGGTTCTCTAACATAATGTTCTCTCAAAAGATATCATATGGTTGATTATAGCATAACTCTTGTTTTTCTTTAAATACATTGCACAAATAGTCTTCACGGTCAGCATCTTATTAAATAATGACTAATGGGACCATGTTAGAATTGGCATTTTGAAGATACTTAAATACTAATGATGACATCGGCAGTTCAATGCATTCCTAACTGTTAGCTTTATTCTTTTTTTTTAATGTAGCAATTTGATTAATTTCTTTTAAACTCCCTCAACTGGAAAACACCCTTGTGTGGGCGATCAACATGATTTTCCTTGAAAAATGTTAATACATTGTAATCATGTTATTTCAGGTAATTAAAGTGTTATGCCTCTATTGAATTTTGGTTGCATCTGTGCAACTGACCATATGCTAATGGTATGTGTGTTAGAATACGTAGTTCAACCGCTGTAACTGATGATACTTAGATGTGTCGATTGTAATAAAAGTCGGAAAAACATTTCAATCAAACTGTACTGATTAGACTGGTATCCATGATTCCAAACTTGTATACTGACTACTTACCTACAATATACGTTTTCTTGTAACTCTTTATGACGTGAAGCGCCTCGAGATGGTTTATCTCCTTCACCCTTTTAATCAAAGTATCAACACTACTGGAGGTCAGACGTCTAAGCCATCGGTGGGTTGACATTAGGTCAATACCTGTCGTAATACTCCCCTGTTCCGTTAATGGAATGTCAGGACATAATAATACTATTGACTGTATAATATTCACAGTGAGAAGGTTCGATACATGAAACAGAATTTGCTGAAATCAAACTATATATAATTTGGTAGGTGACCACGAGAGTACACCCGCTGTACAATTGAATCGGTTTCCCATTGACATATATTTTTTTTACAATAGTATATTCAGACACCCACCCACGCATACTCACACACACACGCACATACAATAACACACACGCCACCATGAACACAAAGGTTACTATTATAATCGAAACATAAAACGCCACATAGAAGCAAAATAACACAACTGTCAGTTTCAAATGGGTTACCGTTTATACTTGGGCACCGTCGACAACTTTTACATAAAACAGCCTGAGTTACACCAAACCAATACATGTAGCTATATATTACAACGTTATATTACACTGCACAGTGACGGAGATTCGCTGTTATTCCCTAAGTACATTGGTGTATTAGTAGTATATACAATCAGGAACGTCAATACAAATTCGTTGTACACACATAGGCTCATCTCAAATTTCTTACTGAATATTCATGGGGATTTAGAACGATTCATTCATCCAACGCCTAGCCCTAAGGTACCGTGGTGTAAATGCTATGGTTAAGGCCTCAATGTATACAATATACTGTTAGTATATTGGACAGGTGCATTTTGCGGAGGGGTACATGTCATTATGTTTGCACTGTATTCAATTCATCATCTAATAGACATACTATATAATTGCAAATTCCTACATGTATTGTTAAATGCTATGATATTGTTTATGGTTCAAAATGTCTAGATCTATTTCTTTTGTATTTTGCAAAACAGTTCTAGTTGTTATATCATTATTGACTAATGAACATTTTTAACAGTTTCGAATGGAATTTTCACAAATTGTTTAAATTATGTATGGTATTGTAATCTTATTTATCATAATACTGATTTCGTTTTTGAAGTAAGTCTTTATGAAAAAAAATGAATAAAATACTGAGATTAAGTACTGTAGTTGTCCCCATAACATCCAAGATATAGACCAATTCCACATCATCTGAGACCAGAATGGGCTCAAACAATACAGGTCTGGGATGGTGGGGCGAGACTGGTCTCAATACAGACAATGACTACAACACTTACCTAAGACAAACAAATAAACCAGGGGAGCTGTCTAGATACTATTTCAGGGTAACAATTGTCAGTTTTAATCTGATACCCAGCCCTGACGATAGACCGAAGTCGTGTCTGAGTTATCATTGCTTTCTGTTCGAGTTGGTCGTGACGTTTCCTATCCAAGGACCGAATCATAGCCCAAAAGCCCCCCCCCCCCCTTCTACAATCAACCGGGTATAGGAATATGGTAGTTTTTAAAAATGTCCATCATGGCACTCTGAGTCGGTCATACGATGAGAGCAGCTTCGATCAACTACAACCAACTCTCCCAGACTAGGCTACGTTATCATTATGTTAATATCAGATGAGCGGAAGACTATGTAGTAATATTGAACACATTTGCACTACCAATAAATAGTCGATAATGTTATTGAGGCTACTCCTATGTGCAAGCCAATTCAATGTATGTTGCTCCAATTGCTAACACCGTAAGGTTGTAACGTTACGCCTAAGTATTTTATTTCTACGCTAAACCACCTCTAATATTGATTACTATTGAGAAAGACTTTTGCACGAATCCATTTCCCAAGTTATGATGTGTACGTGTTATTAGCTTCTACTTTTCGATAAACTAAATCAATGTTTATTGATAACTGCAGCTATTCTATTATAATCTCTGCAACAAACATGTATATAAGTTAACGAGTATTAAATATGTTTGTTACTTTTGAGAAAATAGCTAATGTAAATATTATTTGGATCAAACGGTTAAAAATAAACGGTCGTCAAAACATACCTATACTTAAACTGAGCTATATCATCCAATTCTGTGTGTTTTTTTTTTGAAGTTGTAATGTTAACGTACTCAGTAAGGTAGCACAACATAAAGACAAGATTTATATACTGTTGGATCCGTAGCAATCATATTCCTTTGTTAGATAAAAGAAAACCATCGGATGTTGGTGTTTGGGGAATATTATCTATTGGCAAACAACATTTGATTTTCTCCTAGTCCAACAGAGATTTTTGTAGAAGGCCAACGGATTTGGCGTTGCCGGATAGATAACTGAATACATTCATTGAAAAGTATATAGTCTGCTAAATGAAAGTATCAAATAGCAGAATCCAGTAGATGTGGACAACAACCACACCATGAGACCTACTATATAGCAGTACGACATGGCAGAAAAGATTACGTTTCCATATGTAGTGTTCGTTTACTTAATACAGTTTCTACTATAGCATTAACTGATTCACTTAACCTTTATATATTACTGCCAGAAAATTTCAATAAGACAGATTTGCGTAATAAACAATTTTCGCATACCCGATGGCATATGTAAACCGATATAATACAGGAACTCTAGAAATAATTTAACAAACATAATGGCGTCACCTACATGGCTGTACAACCAAACGTAGTTATTATAGCATTTATCAATATTGACCTTGTAAATAGAAAACCGAAGTTTTTTTTTGTTGTTATTGAAATCGTGTTCGTGATCGTGTTTGTCTTGTTCGTTTAGCCGTTGAAAGTTTGTCACCTTAGCTTTTGTATTTTAGCAGCCAACATAAAAGGCATTCAACTAGCTTCTAGTAATTTAGCATTCCATACCAGTAGAGTAGTTGTGACTTGTCTATCAAACACACTTAATTACACGTAAAGCTCCATATGTTAGGAAGTTATACTTGCTTCACCATTACTAGTAACGATCAATGATAGTAAACTAATTAATTATATTTATGAAAAATGTATGTTGGTGTGAAAATGTAATGTGGGTTACTTGGGGACTGGGGGTGTGGATGGGGGTTGGGGTAGGGATGGGTTAGACAGTGCTTAAAAAGCAGGGGAGACTCATAAAAAGGCGAGATTTAGTCCTAAGGTGGAATGTAAAATGAGTGTCTGGGCTGGGTTGATGTTCAATGAAAAGTTGGCATATTTGGTGTCGTTGCATACGCTTTTTTTCATTGTGCGTTTTAAAATGACAGTCGGAAAGGTCAGATATTTGTAAAGGAAGACAAGGAACAGGATACTGTAAAATGAAGATAAATTTATACAACGGGTATAAGTCATGAGAGCTTCGGTTTCGGTATTTACTTTCCCTAGGGAGAGAATATTGTTATTGCTGAGAATTAAACACCACTGCAACGACTGATAAGCCAAATATTTGTTGTATTGTATGACTAAGGATCGTGTACGGACTGGTTTATTGTTAAAACAAGTACAATAACGCTACAGAAGCGTATATTACCGTCTATTTGAGAAATGTGTTTTACAGCATAATACATACACGGGATAACAGTGTCTTTGCATCCCCCCCCCCCAATCTCATTTTCCCCATTGCATTATGCTCCTTCTTAACATACATACTCTGTTACAACGATAGCAAGTTGTGAACATTTGCTTTGAAACAAAACACATCAACCTAATGATGAATGTATTTTTTTTATTCTCTCAATTAATACCTAACATAAGTATTTATTCTACGAAGAAATGGAAGTTTGTGATTCGAATGTGTCTAGCGTAAAACCTCTTAATTTAAACACCACTGCAAATATTAATGAACCAGACATTGAATATGGCTACATACATTGGTTTGCAGGATTGTGTACGGATTGTTTAAAACAAGAGCAGAACGCTGCAGAAGCTTAAGTTACCTTTATTTGAGAAATTTGATTTTTCTTGTGCATTAAACATTCGCGGGAAAACGATGTTATATCCTTTCCTTCCATCTCCTTTCCCCTTGCATTCTGATCCTTCTTAGCAGCTATAATTGGTAACAATGATAGAAAGTTGTAAACATTTGTTATGAAAAAGAACATTATGTTAAATGTATTTTTTTATTCTCTCAATCAGTACTGAACATAAGCATGCAAGTTATAACTCTAACATACTGTTGGAATCTAACCTTAAACTAGTATTGAATACAATATGTTTGTCGCCTGAACCGCATTTTAATGTTCCCCGCTATACCAATACAGTGAACGGCCTCTGTGGCTTTATCGTCACCAGCATCCACTATGGTCGTATCACAGTATTTACAGCTTGTACACATGGTCGCTGCATGTCATATATTTGGTACCTTCTTAGAAAGTAAAACTATATTTTACATGCGGATTGTAGCAATGTGCCAGTGACCTTTTTTTTATCGCAGGTACTTACATACAAAATGATTAAGTTAATGAGTTTATACTTAAATCAACCTCGACTCTGATCATTAATTTAAAATGCAGTCTTTGAGAGGTCGGCTACATCGACATAAACTTGAGTACATGTAGTTAGGTATAGGTTTTCACATAAGCTTTTACCTTCAAATACAGTGACCATATGTATTTTTGAAGAAATGACTGTCCCCGATGTATGACCTAGCTGGTCACACGGCACTGCAGATCGTGAACAGTAACCAAACACAACAGATCAGTATCCAGCCTGTTATGTTTATTCTTGAATTACAAAATCTGATGAAAAGGACTACGAGCCTACTGCACGTGTTGTGTGTAAATCATATGAAATATATACATATATGTAGACAAGCACTGACTTTTATAATTAATATACAGCAAATTAAAGAAAGAATACCCAAATAAAAACAAGTAAATCCCATAACTTAGTTGTTACATGTACGGACTATAACGTGGTGTCTCTGACAAAATAAGAGAGATAGTAATGGAAAGTTCCGCTTCACAGTAGAATATCGATGTAATTATATGTATAATATCTATGCTGCTTTTCTATCTGCACATCAATACACAGGTCTTCTGTCGATATTTTACAACAGCTAAACCTCGGTAATTGGTAGGTTGCCACAAACGCACACACCCATGCACATACCGTACACTCGCAGTAAACAACATTCAAACATTCACTTATATGCCGAGTCAACGCACGCACACACATACAAGCTTGTACTCGTACTGGTACCAATGGGCAGTACACTTGTATTTGTACTTTTGATGTTTGAATCGCACTACAAGCCTGGTCTTGAAATAGCAGGCGCATAGCAGGCGTCCTTTGTATGAGGGGGCAGGTCAATTTTTCGTCCCCATGTTAAGAGTAAGAAAGTTTATTTTACTCTTAAATTGACATGAATGTATTTAACATCATATAGGCTCTACCATACCTATAAATTCGTATACATTGTTGAACATAAACGTACACTTATTTTGCAACAGGTAGATAACGAAGTGTTTACTTATTGTATGGAATTCAGTCGAATAAATGACGTATACTTTTTGTTTCGTGTTACCAGCACAGGTACAGGGTTTCCAAAAAACCCGATGTATGTCATTCAGAAGCGCTTACCAAAGCGTCAAGGGTAAATGATTATTTATTTTACACTGTTGTTTTTTGAACGAGCCATTTAAAACTTATTGAGCAACAGGTTACGAGGAGGTTTAAGTTCGTAAACAATAATGCATTTAATTTATTGTAGGAGATATGTTACTACAATTTCGACTTCTTTCACAATTCAATCAACGTGAAATATTCCTCCAGTCGCAGGAAATTAA
Organism: Apostichopus parvimensis; assembly: GCA_000934455.1. Classification (NCBI taxonomy): domain Eukaryota; kingdom Metazoa; phylum Echinodermata; class Holothuroidea; order Aspidochirotida; family Stichopodidae; genus Apostichopus; species Apostichopus parvimensis. The sequence continues at coordinate 26,729 of KN889206.1, read as the reverse complement.
GCAATTATTAAGCAATTATAATATTTAAAGCAATCTGGTAGGAAATTTCAATATCTCCAGATGATTTGTGATGAAGTTCATATTACATATAGCTATTAGAAGCCACCGACACATATCAGCACTAGTCACCAAACAATAATGTACAACGTGTGTAAGCATTAAATTTGGCTTTACACTATAGTAATACGTTATTCCCCCCAACTACAAAGAAACGACACACATCAGTAGTCACCAATTCCTAATAAAGCTTGGTCTCAGAAGAGAACAATTCACCCACATAAACCAGCAGTTACCAAACAATAATGCACGACCCTTTGTAAGGATCAATTGCAGCCTTATGCTATTTTAATACGTTATTCCACACATAGCTCACACTGAAACCTGAAACGAATCAACAGAGGACAAGCCAACGACACACATCAGTAGTTACCAAACAATAACGCACCATCATTGTAAGGCAATTCTTTCTTTCTTCTCTTTTAAATCAGTTCAGAAGAAGAAAATGACAACAATTATTGGTGCTTACATGACTTACTCGAGGTGAATATATTATATATACATTATATACACGATGGTTTGTTGTTGCTGTATTTCCCATGTCCTAAGCAAGTATATGCTTCCAAATATAACTTACAAAATACGCGGGGAAAAGCAAGACAAGCAAATCATAAATGAAAAAAGGGGAAAGGAAATTATGGCATTGCTTATGTTCAACAAGCATGTTGTAAGGCGTATTAAATCGTTCAAACTAAGCTCTTAATTTAGTTTAAAGCTAATATTTAAACGTACAGTTTTGCATTTGCATTACAAGAATTCACGCTATATAGTCTTATGATGATATATGTCTGATCGGGGAGTACATTGCTAATGATTGGGAGTCAGGTTTGATACGTTTGTTATCTTGTGCAGGTTCCCCTTCAGCTTCATTATTCTCAAATTGTCTCAGTGTAACTTCTAGCAAGGAAAATAAATTACTAGGAAATTTATATTTTAGCAACAAGGGTCATAGGGAAGTGGGGTGGAGTAACCCCCTCACCCCCATTTTCACATTGGCTTTTCCTCTCCCTGTTCAGTATTTCACCATCAGTATGACTGAATCCATATTGGGAATTTAAATAAATAATTTCACCTTTCACACCTTAAAACAGTTTATTTATTTTCTTGGTTACAATTGAACATTATCTTTTTATCGGGATTGAAAACGGAAAATGTTATTGTCATGCTGGAAAACAACTGTTAAACTTGAACTATACATTGTATTCTACAGTAACAATGTTCAGACTCTCGTTGATTCTTAATAACAAGTTATAGATGTATAGTACAAATGATACTATGGAACGCAAAAAGGGCAACATCAAATAACAACAACATTTATTACATTGATGATTGTTTAAATTCAAATGACGACGACGTGAGTTGATGTAATGATGTTATACTTAAGTGCAATAACAAAATGAATGTATACAGCAGCTACGTAAAATAGTATAGCAAAGACGCAAAAATATACATTAACATCATATTTAACTATGACAACGTCATTTTTTTCTGTAATGTTATCGTTAATTATTTTATTGACGTGTAAACATCATATGATAACAACATAAGCACACGTGAAGCCTACGTAAACTGCACTGATAACAAGCTGAGAACGGAAGATGATGGCGCTATTTTACTTAACGTAATAAAGATATAAATCGACGCAGTAGATTCTGTGAACCTCGAACCAAAAGTGAACTTTTCAACAGAATTTCACCCTTTTTATTCATTTTCGAAACTACCATCATACAAAGATATACATAAACAATTGGCCGATTTTGGCCGATATTGGAAACATTTAAACAATTGGCCAATTTTAGCCGATGTGGGGAATAGTTAAAGATTTAGCCAAAAATAACACTCTCCCAATTTTGTCTCTTCAAGGGCAGCTAAAGACAGATACGCCGTTGTTTTGAATCGGCAGGTCTGACCTCCAAATTGTCAGCAAGTTTGATGACCTTCCTGACCTCCAATTTTGAAAAAAAAAGGAAAACATCACTCTCCCAACCGGTCAGTCGCCCGCTGTATTCCCAGACTTAAAACTAACAAAATAACAAATTAGTAGCTATGAGAAGCTATTGGTGGAGTGTTAGCTGAGGGGTTTACGCCGGTGCCTTCCAATCATATTATCCCCGGTTCGAGTCACTCCAAGATTAATGTATGTCGTCCAGTTACATTGTTGTTGACAATCGACAATTCATAATCATGGACGTTAAATATGAATCTACGAGACTGACTTCGGTCAGCATGCGGCTTTGATAAGCCAATGAGGCTTCTTCGCGAGTTCCTGCATGCAGGGAGGATCAACAATACATACATACATATGCTACACGCAAACTATTCCTATTTCGAGAGATAGTTTGAGAGCGCTTTGACCGTTGCAAAGAACAATTTACTTGTTATTTGTTTTACATGCCAAAGAGGGACCTTGCTGGGAGGAGGGGGGGGGGGGGAGTCTCAGTAGCGCTCTACATTTATTGTTATTCTAACAAAACTCGTGAAAATTAAAACAAATGCATGGTCTTCTTATCGGCGATCGAATATATGTAGTGATGAACGGTTAAAATACACATTGTTTTCTTTTCGAACGCAATTTCTACAACACCTGCCTAAAAGGTTACTTAATACTTACCAAATCACAAGAAATGATATGATCAAATTCTAAAACTAACTGAAACAGCGCATAATGCCCAGGCGTTCATATGAACGTATGCCTAGTTTCATTTAGGAAGTGAAAATCTAAAATAACTCTTAAATATATCTCGAGTGGCATTTCAAACCAAATATGTAGTGTTATATTGCATGTCCGTGATAATACCAACAAAATATTCAAAATGATATACTGAAAAGGAGATTGGCTAATGCGGCAAGCTTTAATTATTTGCTGGCTTAGCATATAGCCTCAGTGAAGTATGGGCGCGATTATTTATTTAATTTACACTATAAATAATATCCGTAATTCGTATAAGTTCAGCCCAGCTGAAAAGTACTATTTTAATCGTTGTGGGATGGGGGTGGGGGATGTTGATATTGTGTCCACCACCCTTCAAAATATTGGTGGGGGCATGTCTTCCTGTCCAACCATGATTGACGCCCCTGCGCTTGTAGTTATGTACATCATGTTTCACAAATATAGTAGAAATAGTAACAAAGTTTATTACAATATAAGATATTTAACGTCTCTTGTTACTATAAAATATAAACATATTCCACATTTCTGCTGAGTCTATTAGTATACCATAATAACAGTTATTATTCTTATTATATCAGAGACCTCGCACAATACGATACTAATTAATCATTTGGTTATTCAAATGTATGGGAGAGCATACGTTACATCGTGTTTAGTTTCACTTTGTTTAAAGTGTAACAACTTGAAGGACAGTCAATGTCGGTAAAAAATTGATGTCATTTTCATAGAAGAATCAGTAAATGTTTGTATTTTTCTTCGACTGGGTATGGTAATGGGGCACCTGCCAATGACATGTTAATGAGACATGACAACAGGTAAGAGGGCAATATAGATTGATGAAAAGGTTTAGTTTAATACAATTAGGCCTAACAACAATCAGTTTACATATGTGCAATACAATTTCCGCAATGACGTACTTAAACCACGTCAAGATATATCCTATGATTTTCGTGTGAGCGTCTGTACGTGGTTTTTTTTTTTTAACTTGTCGGTTAACAGTTCGAAAGGGAAAGGGAATATTGACATATGTCTACAAGACACGAAGAGTTATAACCGGTAAGTTATAATAATATTACATATTAATTTTCCTTCTTTCGTTTCACAACTGCATTAAAATCGTGTTCGTAACGTTACACAAAATGGATAGGCCTAATGTTATCGATGATTCACCTTAAGTGTGCTATGCTATATAGAGCATCTCAATGCGCGGTACTCTATCAATCCACCGAACGGAGTGAAAAACAATTTGGTTACCGATTGGAACTGAAACTGAGTTGTATTATATA
>KN889206.1:0-14628 GCA_000934455.1 Apostichopus parvimensis | reverse complement strand
TATATGTATAACGCAAACTAGCTCGCATTATATATGGTACTGGTACTTGGTTATAGTTTATATATAACGCAATACATAACGCATTATACATGAAACTGAAATTGATATATAACACAATAATATAGGGGATAACGCAATTCAGATCTCATGCTCAACCAATGCTGAATTTCAGTCTGTGTCACTATGATTGGTGGACAATATTCGACCATTATTAATGACGATTGATCTATTTTACAAGTAATGAGTTATGTCTTATTTTGTGATTTTGCTTTAATCCGCTGTCTTTTATCGTCATATACCACTATTGTGTGTGTGTGTGTCATAGACATAGCGGTATATCTAAACAGCTCACACGGAAAACGTTCAAAAAACAGTCGCCATGAAGCCGTTTACACTACTTTTGATTCTTAATATTATCATCGCATCTGAACTGTGCGGAAAAGTACACGGAGGTAAAGATTTCAACTATCTTATTTATTACTATTAAACAAAAAGGAATAAAAGTTGTTTGGTGTAATTTGAACTCTAAATGTATCAATTTGGTTGTAGTTCGAATTGATCTAGCAGTATTATTCTATGCTACTGTGATGAGTGTCAATGAAGTTGTAAATGAAATTATTCAAGTCTGCTTTTGGGACACAAAATGCCCACGCAGTTTTTAGGCTCTGGCATAGGCTATAGACGGTGTACCAATGTACTTTGAATTCAATTCCACAAAGATATTTAATAATTGAGGTGGTACAGAAAACGGTTCCCCCACCTACACCCCACCCCCGCATCTTTAAGTATTATCACTTTGCTTTTGTTTCTATGTATTTGATAGAACGTTAAGGTAACTGCAGAATAACTTAACTCCAGAGATGTAAGGCCCACATAGGAGTTAAATTAAGGCATTCTCCTTAAAAACTGGTTTAGTCTGTATTCGTTTTGACTGCACATTCAAATGATTATGTTATTAATTGACATAACGTCATTTTTCATTTCCATAAATATATTGAAAACTTTCCAATAAACTTTGAGTGACTTTAACATGTTTCTTCTTTCTTCTCATCTCAAGATGCATGCGGAAAGCAAGGTGTATGTGCCTGTGATCATGCGAAACATCTAAATGTGCACTGCGAACACCGTAACTTGACAGAAATCCCTTCCGATATACCATACGACATCTTCACGCTGTAAGTAAACTTCCGTTTTGTTTTGGCTGTAACTCCATTGTAGACCAAGACGAGACAATTTTTTATCAATTTGCATATATCGCAGATTACCAAACGTAATTCACATCCAATATATGTGAGTAACATTTTAGTTCGTGAGCACCATGCACTTTTTAACATTTAAACACTGACAATATTAATACATAACCGGTATGTATTTCGCAAGTGAAACATATATATATATATATATATATATATATATTACGTAATATAATCCCCTTTCATCCTAACTAATAATAATTTACTTCAGTACGCAAACAGTTTATTCACTGTTATTCGTACCTTTCTATTTGAACATTTGAGACGTTATTATTATGATTTTTTTTAACGGTATCATCTGTATCTGTTTGAAATTCACTAATACATGATTTTTTTTTTCTGCAGAGATCTGAGTTTCAACTTCATTGAAGTTATCCCGTCTGATAGTTTCAAAGGGCTAACCCTATTGACTCGCCTGTAAGTTGATTCATTTTAAATTTCACTTTTTTGGTATGAATCGTATAATAAGCCAACACAACCGATTGTACCATGTAATAATTTGACTTGTGAAGTACCTTCTCCACACAGCAATTAAAGGCATCGAAGACTCGCCCGAACCGTGTGCTGCCCTCTGAAAAAAAAATTAACTGTCCGTTGCTTGCAAGTGAAGATTTTTTCTTGTCGCTTCAAAATGCAGACAGAAATTAAACGTGATACCCTGTTATCTTGTATCTAGATCTGAGATGTCCATCGCTGATATGTACACTGTGTTGTGGGTATTGATCATAGCTGTATGTATTGAATGTACACTAATGTATATTTACCGACGGTAGCAAGCTATGTGTGTATTTTCTGGGATCGATGGTAGTGTCTAACACTTCTGTTACACCTCGTTCGAAACTAGGTCAGATTACCGGCATGAGACGTTTCTTTTTGCGCGAGTCTTCACTCCCTTTAAGGACATCCGACTGCATGTCAAAGATCATTATCTTAAGTACATGTATGAGCAAGCTTAAGAGAAACCAATAAGGTTTATGTGTTTACCATACAGCCAAAGTTTGCGTCAATGATCAGCTTCATCATGCAAATTAATTAAATTAAATATTTAATTAATTAACATCAACAGTTATCGCCAGTAGAGGAAGTAAACCGATCTGCTGAGCCATGTTTCACTTCAATTTTCTCTTTTCAACTTTAGTATCATTACTTCGAGTGGCTTATTCTTTTTGCAATTCAAAGAAAATAAATGGCTGTCACTTGAAACTATTAATAGTTAATTGGTGATTAATTGGTTAACTAGTTTCAATGCACTCAACAAGAACAATAGTGAGCTCACGTCCGCCATGTTTCACTTTAAGATATTTGCAGTTTGACATGAGTTTGTGTGTGCTAGATGTGTAAAGTATTGCTCTATATAAAACATCAACAGTTATCGCCAGTAGAGGAAGTAAACCGATCTGCTGAGCCATTTTTCACTTCAATTTTCTTCTTTTCAACTTTAGTGTCATTATTTCGAGTGGCTTATTCTTTTTGCAATTCAAAGAAAATGGATGGCTGTCACTTGAAACTATTAATAGTTAATTGGTGATTAATTGGCTAATTAGTTTCCATGCACTCAACAAGAACAATAGTGAGCTCACGACCGCCATGTTTCACTTTAAGATATCTGCAGTTTGACATGAGTTTGTGTGTGTGTTAGACGTGTAAAGCATTGCTCTATATAAAACATCAGTGCATCTAACTGTTTATAATGACACTGACAAGAATACACTATGAATAAAAGATTTAAAAACAATATGAATAAAAAGAATATAAACTAAACAAAAACAATAAAAGTATTAATACATCTGCAAAAAGGAGGGGACTTTGTTGTAAACTGGCAATTATTAATTAAAATTTCTTGTTTTTTGTTGGAGCGATTATATTATTTCTGAAATTCTGGTGAGAGGTTGCTAACAATATATAGAGAGAGGATCGATTACGATGAAAAAGAATGGAATAGTTTTATTGCAAATTTGCAAAATATGAATATTCGTCGTTTCTTATACATGTTGTACTCAACTTTCTAACTTATACAGTGTAATGTTTGCAAACGATAATCTATAATTTACATTACCATAATCTATAATTTACATTAAAAGATGAATATGTGTATGTTCTCGATTTTGAAATTCTTAAAACTGGGTTGCATGTTTCCGATTTACAGATACATACATGACAACAAGATATCGATGCTACCCGGACAACTATTTGCGTCTCTCCGAAGTCTGAATAAGTTGTAAGTTGTTTTTAGTAATAGAAAATACTTTTTCGATGTGTAAAGTGAACAGACATGATGTTGTAATTTGAATATTTTAATAGCTACAGATGCTAGTAATTTTTCCTGCATTCCTTCATATCTTGCCTATTTTGAACTATAGAATTGATTATCTCATTCTGTGTAATGATCATACAATATTTTTACGCATGGTTAAGTTGACATGAAACCCCCAGTTTTAGGTTTTGTACACATATAATACAGATGTTAGACATTTAATGAGTGTAGTCAACGGAATGACATCATACTTGTAAAACCCCTCCCCACCTCTCCCACTTCTCCCATATCACCTGCTGCCCTCCCTCCAATCCCTACCCCAACAGCCACAGTCAACTCTACTGCTACAAACCCCAATTCCGTAATGTGTAGGTATGAGGATGAAATAATGACTACCTACCCTGTAAAGGTGAAAATGAAAACTGGCATGTTAAAGTGTGCATATACACTCTCAAACGGGAATTTCAATATAGGTCACTTTAGATTTTTAAAGTATAAAGTGATCGTACGTGATTCCTAGTTTAAGATAATGCTGATCTATTACTTAAATATGCTATACTAGTACTACATTGATCAAATGTATTACTATATAACAGCTAAAGAACAATGAAAATAAATTAAAAAAGAAAGAGAAAACACATCGTGGATGCAGTGGAGTCGTAACTACTCTCAAAAGGTTCCAACTCAAAAACCTTCTCCCCTCCAGCCACCCCCTACCTTAAAAAACAAACAAAAGTGAAAAAGAGGGAGTTGCTTTATTTACTTCTTGTTAATCTAATACATGCATGGAAGCAGACTATAGGTGTTAAACTTTGCGTGACATAAGTTGAATAGATATATTTTGTATGTAGACATTGTGTAGATGAATCATATTATGTGTAGTATATATAGACCTACGTGAAATCTGTAGTGTTTATCATAGACCTACTTACTGTATGAAGTAATATGCAAACACATTTTGCGTTCAACCCACTCGAAACTGCCCTAACCTTCCTCCTAATCTATGTTTCTCTTTTACACATCTATATTTCCAGATCTGTCTCTTCTAACCTGATTAAAGAACTCCCCGAAACTATATTCTCGTCCTGCGTAAATCTGATGACAGTGTAAGTACAATTTCTGGAGAGAAAAAAAAACAGCAAAAATTATTAACGGTCTTTTAAACATTCGGCAGTGCACAATAATGCCACACTATAAGGTGAACATGTTTGGTACAAGACGTTGCAAAATGCAATCATTGCCTTCTGCGTCAACTCGTATATGATGAAATACAATATTCTACATTTTGGAGTTACCCCGATAGAAAGGGGCAGAATGGTGAGGCAATTAAACGCAACACTCACGTGTCTCTTTTAATATAATATATAATGAAGACTTGGTCACTTGCTTAATGACTATATTATTCAAATTTGATTTTAATCATCCGCATGAATGGTCCTTACCTAATGACCCATGTAACTGCATATGTGTTACTATGTTATACTTATATATGCTGTTTTATTTAAAGTTACCTCTGTCAAGGGCCAGATCATGCAAACGCAAACCAGCAATCATAAGAATAAACAAACAAATGTAACATGGTTATGACGACAAAAGAAATATTTTATACAACGAAACATTTTTCTGTAAGACTCGATGTGTTTTTCTCTTTCTAATAAGACAACATCATTGCTTTCAAAATGATGTAATCTAAACCTGAATGTAGAAATAATTTTGAAACTTGTCTCATTTCGTCCTGTTTTTAGCACATTCAGATTGAATGAAATCAAATATTTGCCAGATGGTTTATTCTCAGCCACAATCAAAATGAGAAACATGTAGGTATATTGTTCAATCAGTACATTTTGTTTTGGTTTTCAAATTTGCATTGATCAAGCAATTTGACAGTTCAAAGGTCAAATGTATCTTTTACTACTAAACATTTAGTTCTCCATATTTTAGGTCAGATTATATAGATCTAGATCTCAAATTTTCGAGAAAAAAAAAACAATTACGAATTCAACATAGGTTTGATGATCGAAGAAACTGCTCGGAGTGAAATGAGTATTCGTTGTCTATTGGTTTCTATCACCTGATGTAAAGTCGTACTGTGTATTTTTGAATAAAGAAATACATAACATTTGTATGTCCAAAATGATGGGACATCGTTTAAGCAGTCCATTTGAACACTTAAGGTAAATTAAGACCGGGAAAGCAATAATAATCCTAATTAAATCAACAATTTTGGTAGACAATTGTCAATAAATTTAATCGCGCACTTGTGTGAACAAGCCAATACAATTATACCAGGTAATGCATATTCAGTAGGTAGAGCAAACTCACCAACTCACAACTCATCGTTGATACAACACAGCAAAAACACTAAATAGTAGGCATACACGTGCACATGTACTATACACACAGTAAGCTACATGTATAGTAATCCTAGACCTAAGTACTTATCGAATCGTTACTGCGTTTCCCTAATGTCCTCTTTCACAAGCATGGAAGCAAATAGTTCCCCGAGAAACCTGACAAAGAACAAAGGAACAAACTACGAAGATATATGTTGATTTAAATCGGTATGATTCGATTTAAATCGGTATTTGTCGATTTAAATCGGTATATGTCGATTTATATCGGTATATGTCGATTAACATTGGTATATGTCGATTTAAATCGGTATATGTCGATTTAGAGTAACATATTCCAATTTAATTTGACAAATCATCAATTTAAACTTGTAGATGTCAAAATAAATTGAAATTTACCAATTTATTTGACATATCATCGATTTAAATTGGTATATGTCGATCTAAATCGATGATATGTCGAATTAAACTGGTATAAGTCAATTTGTATCGACATCTTCTTCTCCCCTTCGTCTCCCCTTGTTCCCTCCCCCCCCCCTCATCACCCCTTTTTTCACAGCTCTCTTCCACCCTTTTCCTCCACACCTTTCTGTCTTTGTCCTTCTCCAGTGTATTCCCTACCCCGTTCCCTTAATCCTCTCTTTGTCCCTCCACTATTTATCTCCTACCTCTCCTCTTCCCCTGTTGCTTTCTTCTCTCCATCCCTTGTCTACTAATGCCCTTACATTTATATCATAGTGTTCACCGTGCTCATTAACCTGTCTGTATTTTGTACGTGTTTTTGTCCCTTCTGTTACTGTTACTTGTCATTTAGCCTATGAAGAAGATCCTGCTAGGATCGAAACGTCAGGCCTACTTACTTTTACACATTATATTACACAGGCTCTCTAGTGGATAAGCATTTTGCTAACAGTTTTGTTTTATTTTGAGTTTGTAGTACTGAAATATCACATTATTAAGAAGAACCATTTCGGATCACTTGATCATAAATAAAATATCATCAAAATATCTTGCCAGTTATTAAAATCAATCGAAATTATGAAAGCCAATATCAATAAGTTTTTTTCTTAGACAATTTTCCTTCAATCAGCTAACAGAGATTCCCGAAACTCTTTTTAACTCCACCCCGAAGTTAATATCAGTGTTAGTACGTCACCTACATTATTTAGGGGGGGGGGGAATGAGACAACTGAGCCCATCGTACAGATACCAAAAATAACTTTCTTAAGAAAAGAAAAGCTTTCTGATTGCGTAGGTCATTAGAAATAGCAATGAACACAGTGTCGTAGGCAGCTGTTTAGTTATAAAAGAACGGAAAGCGATTTGGTTTGCAGGTCTTACAAATATGGATTTCAGTTGTTATTTTTCTGGTACTACGGTAGCTCTTCTGGTACTACGGTAGCTTAATTAAGTGGGCTATTTTATAACGAAAATTCAGAATTTTAATGTAGAAATTCCTCTAATTTTCAACTGTTTTATCTTTAAGTAGCACTGTGTTTTTCCAAATTATGAAGTTTTCTATCCAAATGAGAACATTTTTTTTCAATATTCCAAAAGTTCCACCCGGTGTTTTGTTTCAAGCAATTGCCATTTTCTTTTCTTTAATGGCGAAATCTTTCCCAACAAGTCAACTATTTAATCGAAATGTTAATGTTGCTTGTCGGAAAATCTTTAAATTCGAAATTTCAACTATGTTTTCATAAAGATTCTTATTTTTTGTTCACAAATAAAATTGTTAAATTGACGACAATAGTTCCTTGTAGACCCATTTATTAAATTTTGACTTTTATGTCTTAAATGCTATGTTCTGTCGACATTTTAAATTGAAGAGCACTGTGATGGTCTTGTCGTTTACTATTAAAAAGTTGTAGTTAAAAAAGTTAGAAAGACGTCCTTAATTTTTGCTGTCAGCATTGTTGTATTGTATTTTCATTTGATTCCATATGACTTCATTTTTATTTATTTCTCCTTATTACACAGGTTTAACAGTAAATAATTACTAACTTAAACGTAAATATAACGGGGAAGGGAGTGACTTAGAAAACTTTGTAAGGCTTAAAGGGTAGTGTTACTCTTCATGCAAAGGAAACTATATCAAAAGAACAAACAAAATATAATATTTCATAAGGTGTTAATCCAATATACTGTCAGAGAAGATAAATAATATGCATCCACAGAGATAAAACTGTTGAATGTAGACAATACAGCTAACAGTTAAAGGAAGCACGGTTGTTATTACTGTGTTTTCTACAAAATGTTTCAATTAATGTTACACCGTTGATATTGTTGTATTCGTTCATTTACTGTTTAATTTTATTCGCCTCTTCCAGTTTTGTGGGAGCCTGATAGTGATAAGAGTGATGAAGACTATGATCTTGATCTCAACTCTGGTCGTTGGCTGGTGAGTACTCTAAATATTACTTCGTCAGGTCTGTTATATTTTGTTGTTCTATTTACGTCATGATATTGTAATTACTACTGATCGCATCAATCCCCGGAATGGTGAAAAACTTAAGGGCGGTATGCATGCATGACGTCACAACTAATTTATGAAGTAAAGTAGACATGAGGTAAATACATTATACAACAACAATTACGGAGATAATAATGACTCTGAAACAAAGGATTCTATTACCCCTCCACAGCATCATCAAGATGAACATTTCGGTAAAGCACATGAAGATACTAACGCCTACGGTGAAATCATTTTCCTTTCTAAAATTTAAAATACATAAAAAGTGAAATTGTCTCAGTGTTTGATTGTTGATTGTAAATTGACTGAAATATGACGAATGATGAACTAGATCAACATAGCATGATTGTAGGAAACTTCTCAACACTGTATTTCAAATGGCCTTCATAGTTCGTGTGGGTTTAGGTGGATGTGTTTACATGGAACTTATATTGTTACTTTGATTTGATAAATCTGTTTCATGAAATCTCATTGGAAGCGAAGGTAATACATCAGTGAATAAACACCAAATTGATATGTTAAACTAATGCGATGATTACTAAATACCAAATGAAAACTCCATTTTATATTAATCGATAGCTACTATGTAACCCATGGGCAGGTTAAAGCAATACATTGATTAATAAACTTCTAATGAGGGTTGTAAAGTAGTAAATTGATTACATAACACCCCATGGAGGGAAGGTTAAAGTAATGCGAATGGTAATAAATACAACATGAACATAACAGGTTAAAGATAAAGATTAATTACTAACCACTCCGTTAACAGGTCGAACGAAGCAATACATAAGTTATTAAGCAGCCCTTGAAAATGTCCCCCCCCCCCTTCTGATCGTCAGTCCGGTGAAAATTATCAGTCGGGAGAATTTGCATTTCGCCGGGGGAGGATAGGTCCACTACTAAGGGTGTAAACTCTACCACAGCCACCCATTCCCACCACCCCCACATTACTTTCCTTTTCAACCTCACACAAAGCATTTAATATAGCTACATTTTTCCTTTAGGGTTACTTCTATAAACCTTAGTTTTAGTCTAAATATGCCTCAGAATGCACCATTGTTCGTCTAGTTTTCATTGTTGTGGTTGTCTGAGCATGCACAGAATGGTTACAATTAATGTAGAAACACATTTATCAAAATATGAAGTAAAGGAATGTAGTCAACAAATATTACGAAACATGCAATGGGTGGATTTAAGGGATGTAGTCATAAAATACTACTAACTATAATGGATTGAAAAACAAGGAATGTAGTCAACACATATGACTAAACATGCATTGAACGGATTAAATGGATGTAGTCAACAAATATTACTAAACATGCAATCGGTAGATTAAAGGGGTGTAGTCAATAAATATTACTAAACATTCAACGCATGGACTAAAGGGGAGAAGTCAACAAATATTACAAAACATGCAATGGGTAGATTAAAGGGGTGTAGTCAACAAATATTTCTTAACATGCAACGCATGGCTTAAATGGATGTAGTCAACAAATATTACTAAACATACAATGACGGATTAAAGGGATGTAATTATCAAATATTACTAAACATATTGGTGGATTAAAGGAATGTAGTTAACACATATTACCACACATACGATAAGTAGATTAAAACGATGATATTAAAAATACGTTTGACTACAGTACAATTTGCTGGAAGCTTGGTCTGTTCCTTTTCAGTTAGCTCAAATTCAGAATCAGTGACTTTCTAACATAGTCACAATATGGTACATAACTTATGCCGTGCAGAGTTTAAGTTGTTTATCGCGAGATCCAAATGTTACATAAATATAACCAGTAAGGAGTAAATAGTTGTTGTCAAGTTCGAAGCTGAAAGGGGGTTTAGGGGTCTACAGTCCCGGGCCCTGGGTCATGTTGGGTATTTTTGGAGTTTGCTGGGAGGAAATGGTATATGGACAGTGCAAAAACGAGGGCACGGAACGAAAACTGATGTACTACTTGAGAATTTGTAATAGTAACGATTCAGAGATTGGAACAGAGGGAGTAGTTTAAATATTAAGTCAAGTTAGCTCATCCAAAGAATGGCCAAGTGGATGTAGCACACATATACATATGTAAGTAATCATTTTATAAGCCTGGATTAAGTTTTAGAGTAGCAAACACATGTTACAAGCCTTCATATGGATGAAGTTTAAAGTATAGTAACAGTCATTGTGGTAAAGTGATGAAGTATTAGTAAACTGTAAGTTTTACTTACATAACAAAGATAGGTTTAAAATCACGTATAAAACAATTATAACTAAACAATCATTTAAATATCGGTTTAAATGGTGAAGTGATAGTAATCAACCATATATCTCTAACAATCCAACCAAGCACTCGATATATAAAGGTACATTCAAAAATCAACATATATCAATTTACTTATCTATTCAGTGAATAAAAAAAAATATGAAACAAGTATAATTAATCATACAACAGAAATTTAATATTAATATATTCCCTACTTAATATAATGCTTATCATTGATGGTGTGGATTGAATGCATAGTAGAGAAAATGAAAACAGTACTAACTTATTAGTCTTTTTTTTTTAATTGTAATTTCAACTCTTTTTAATCCACATTAAAACAAACATTATGATTACCCACACCCCATTCCACACCCCCACCCCAATGTAAATGACTAGGTCTAATACACAAGCATTTTGTTAACATCAGTTTTCTTCATGTTCGTCCTATATATAGAAGCGTGGATCCTGGTAGATGAATTCAGCAAGCACTTGTTCATGAAGACAACCTGTTATGATCCTCCTGCTTCTGGAAATGCTCGCGATCTCAGTAAATATTCAGAGCCACAAATCAAGGAAGGTGACGAAATTCCAAACTATTAACAGTAGCGACATACTACAGGAGGTGTAGAGTCCTAAATAACCACCATGGTGTCATTAGTAAATGCTAACCTAGGCCCCCTATATCTTCTCTCGAATCTACCCTTTCTAACTTAACCGAACTTAATCGCCCTGTATATACTCTAGAACTGCGCGTCCCTACCTCTCCTCTCGAGCATGGGCACCATACCTTACTCCCTCCCTACCTGTTCTCTCTAACCTAGCTCCTCTACATATAGTCTCGAACTAGCCTCGCTGTATTATCGTGTCAGTGGTGCTAGAGATATTATACACCACTCAGTTCATCGAAAACTGCTTGCCCGAGTTTTACACAAAACGAATTAGGAGAGTGTGAGGAAACTCCAAAGGGAATCCGGATCTATGTATATATAATTGTGACGTGCGTAACAACATTGGCCATCGTCCTCTTAAATATTTAACTTTGCTTTCACCATCTTGCTGTGTCCATACATGGTGTAGATATATGTTTACATTTCTTGATTAAGGGAATGCTATATATATTTTTTTTTTCATTAAAATCACAGTAATTTTTTTTAAGGAACTAGAGTTTATGCTGAAATTTTCAAATTTCTTTTATTCTGTTCAAGATATATTTCTTATATCACTTCATCGGTATTTCTTCTGCCGATTATAGAGAAGGAAACATTGAAGTCGGAATGACGTGCTTATCAATCAGTTATACTAAAAATTTGAAGATCAAAAAAACATAAAATTGTACTTGATGGAGCAATTATATAAGAAAGTGGAATCTTGATGAGTTCGGCTGCATCAGTTTTGAGATTTCACATTGGGACATGTATATATACTTTGGAAAAAAATGTTACGTAACACAGTAGATAACGCTATAGTTCGTGGTAGTAATAGAAAGACGGGTGCAATTGTCTTGGTGACACCACCCATCATTGAACCAGGAATCTCGAAAGATAGAACACTAATCTAACAGTATTTATGGAGTTTACCTCCCTGGCAATTCAATTAGAGGTGTATGTTGTCATAGTGAATATAGTGAATCCAGAACGAGAATCGGTGAGTGAGTGGTTATGGATGGTGTCAGTCAGTGAATGGTGGTAGGGGTGGAGAGGATATAATTACGTCATCGAAAAGTCCAAACTGACTCATTACGTCTGTTCATCTCTTGGCAATGTAGAAGTACCTTATAATTTAAAACAAAATAAATAACGAAAACTTGGCGCAAAATCTGGAAGGTAATGTCGAAAAGATTTAAAGTGAAATATGGATTTCGAAGGATACGAATGGTGAAATATGTAATGTTTGATTCCCCTATTGTATACAATTAAGCGAGTTTACAAATTAAGAATTAAATGATAAATATAGTAGAGAGTATCCATTTCTTTATCTTGCTATTCATGATAAAAAAAAATTTAAGAGGACAAATTAATAACCATTGTTAACATAAAAGTTAACATTGTTTTATGTATCTTCTATATTTCATTAAGGAATGCAATATTGAGAGGGTTTATTTGTACCTTAATGCTTGTGTAAAATAGCTATTATTTGTTGCGTAGAAACATTTTAGAGCAATGAATACAAATATTATAATGTAATTGCATGTATTTTGTACCAAATCCTTACATTTAAATTTTACTTTAATTGTCCTGGATTCCTAGATAGACTGGTTAAAATCATATATGATCGGTTGTCATATTTAGAGATTATTAAGTATTACACATATACTCTGATTGGTGGAAAGTGAACATGTGACGGTTAGATATGCAAACTGTGCAATACGAAGATCTTTCATTGAACGTCACATCATAAATGGTAAGCAAAGTAAAGGAAATCATCTGTGAATTTATTTGTCTACTTCGTTAACACTTTTTTGTTTTATCTCTAATTCGTCGTCCTATGTGATACCACTTTAAAATAATGCCTTACTGGACCGGAGTTAAAGGTAAGAAGCTCCCTTAATTGATAGACCCTTGCAGAATTGTTCTCTACGGATGTACGAAAGTGCCTAAACGAGCGGGGACAGATTACTGCGAAACAGAAACAGGACTCAAATATGCCTTGACAAGGTATGTTTGACGGGAACTTGATGCGCCTTGTCAATAGCCATATTGGAGGAAGAAAGAACAACAGTTTACTTGTCTTTAAGTTAAGTCTAAAACGCAAATTGTAAGAGCAGCACTCCACAACAAGCCTGGCAATGAATTTAGAGGTGTATGTTTTCATAGTGAATATAGTGATTACAGAACGAGAATCGCTGAGTGAGCGGTTTAGGATGGTGTCAGTCAGTGAATGGTGGTAGGAGTGGAGAGGATGTGACGGTTTAATTACGTCATCGAAAAGTCCAAGCTGACTCATTACGTCTTGTCATCTCTGATATATATATATATTTTAAATAGGACAAATTAATGACCATTGTTAACATAAGAGTTAACATTGTTGTATGTAGTTCTTATATTTCGTTAAGGAATACAAATGTTGAGAGAGTTTATTGGTACCTTAATGCTTCTGTAAAATAGCCATTCTTTGTTGCGTAGAAACACTTTAGAGCATATTACAAATATTAATATGTTATTGCATGTATTTTGTACCAAATACTTACATTTAAATTGTATTTACCTTTGCCTGGGTTCTTGGAACCACTGGTTAAAATCATATATGATCGGTTGTCATATTTAGATATTATAAGGTATAACACGAATACTCTGATTGGTGGAAAGTGAACATGTGACGGTTAGATATGCAAACTATGCAAAACAAAGATATTTCATTGAACTTCAAATCATCAATGGTAATAAAAGTAAAGTAAATCATCTGTGGATTTATCTGTCTACTTCGTTAACACTTTGTTGTTTCACCTCTAATTCGTCGTCCTATGTGATACCACTTTAAAATAACTCTTTACTGGACCGGACTTAAAGGACCAAGCTCCCTTAATTGGTAGACCCTTGCAGAATTGTTCTCTACGGATGTACGAAAGTGCATAAGCGAGCGGGGATACATCACTGCGAAACAGGAAAGAGGACTCACATATGCTTTCACAAGGTATGTTTGACGGGAACTTGATGCGCCTTGTCAATAGCCATATTGGACAGAAGGAAAAAGGAAAAAACAGTTTACTTGTCCTTACGTTAAGTCTAAAATGCAAAATGTAAGAGCAGTACTTAACAGCAAGCCAGACACGAGCATCAATTAGAAGTCGTTAAAGGAACACTTACTCGTGAAACAAGCCCGCCCCCCCTCCCCAATCCCTCTGTATGGCACTAGGCCTATTCACTTTTAGAGCACTTTGGCCCACTTTGAAAGGCCTAAACTGTTAATAATAAATTAAATCACATTACCATGGTGATTGTAATTTATAGATAGGATATAAAAACAGTTAAAAGTTATAAAGCTTGAAATAGCATGTATTATATATACAAATAATAAATCATATGTAAATAAAAAAGAATTACAG
>KN889204.1:22513-34155 GCA_000934455.1 Apostichopus parvimensis | reverse complement strand
GGGGGGGGTCAAGGGAGGGCACGTGCCCAGGGTTTAGGGGGCACTGAAATGGGAGAATGAGAGTAAAAAAAATAAGCACTTTTTAGAAAAACATGACGAAATTGATGTATGTCATCAGGCATGAATATTTTCCAGTTACTATTAAGAATCTGAACTGAATGTAGTTGTTTTTATTAGCAAATTTATAGATTGTGATTTCTTTTCAGTGCATTTTTACCGTTTTCTCTTTTTTTTTTATTCTGTTCTGTATTCTGTAATGACTACATGTCACAGAAATTTTGGGTATTTCAGTATACAGTTCCAAGGCAGTAGATTTCGAAAGGTGGAAGTATCATTGGCGTAGGAGCACAATTTGATTGGGGGGGGGGGGGCTGTAATGACTTGCCCGAAAAATGTAACCAAAAACTTCTACTCCACTGCAAATGAGATATCCAAACTGAGCTTTCACTTCAAATTGTATGCATGGAGTCGAAAGGTCAGAGATAAGTTAACCATATTTTTTCTGAGAAAACAAGATTTGTTTTCATAGCAGACAAGCCTTGGTTAAGAGTTCCCTGCTCCATTTCGTGGGAAAGGAGTGATTTCCTAGATAGTGGGCAATGTCCAACTCTACTAAATTGTAATAGATGCTTCTGTGGTCAGAATAGTTGAAAAGACCAAGTAAATTGAAAATTGGCCATTCTGTTTTCAAATCGGGAGTAGCTAGCCCACAAATCAATCTTCAGGTGTTTCTGCTGTATTTATTATAAACTTGACAAAACAACCTCCAACTTTTTTTTAAATTTGGTAAATCCAACCAGCAAGTACGGTGAAAAAAATGGGAAACGTGGAAATGGTTGAGTGACTTTTATTTGATTTTCTAGCAATTTTTCTTGGCAATACTGAAGACTAAAATACACTGAAGCATTTTCAAAACTGTTTGCATTTCAAAGAATAAAGAACAAGGCAAATAAAGGACAAAACTACAAAGATTTCAAGTGGTTTTTTATTTTATTTTACATATGTACAAGCTAACAAAGACGGGTCTTCCCCCCTAAACCAATTGAATATAAGCATTATCTCTGTATATAATTCTTAAAATCAAGAAGAAAGGATTTAGCTCGGCTTTGAATATTCTTCCTTCTTTTGTGCACGAAACAGAGAGATTTCAATAGCTTGCAAAGAGAACAAAACAATTGCCCACACTATGACCACAGTATGACATACATCCAATGTATGATAAAATTAATGGCTTTCAGAGAATCGACTGGTAAATTTTTTGGAAATGCTAACAAATATATATGAATATATAGATATATATCAAACTTAATTCTTGAGAACAAGTTCATGGTGAATAACACTAGTAATTAAAAAAAAAAAAATGTATAGTAATCGGGCTTTGTTTAATTTGACAAAGAAAATTCGCACCTGACTGAAAAATACAATTTTTTCTAATTGATATGTGGATTGAACTGAGAAAGGATAAAACAATAAAAAAATATGTGGCAGTGTTCAATGTCAGACCTAAATTTGATCCAACTGGTGCAGAAAGAGAGAGCAAAAAAAAAAAAAAAACCCAAGGTTTCACTAGATTATTACAATTCTGGATCTTAAATTCAAGATACTAAAGTGTCTACTGGTGCCTATTCTTCAGGGAGCAAGTCAATGGATTAATGTGAAAAGGGGGGGGGGGGAAAGAGAGAGAAAAAACTCAATAAGAAGTATGAATAATTATGAGGAAGAACTTTTATCCCTTTCATATTGACCAATGCATCAGCCCCCCAGCATAAGCATATTTCCATTAGTCCAGTGGAGTATATTCCAAAGACATCTCACTTTTTTTTTTAAGTGGCAGCTGGTGGCACTTCTTGGTATCTGATGCTTCATCCCTTAGCCTGTTTCCAAGACTCCTGGGAAGTACATTCTAATCCTAACTGGACTAACAGATACCATTTCCATCTTAACAAATCTACGCTAAAGAAACTTTCCATGGCATGGACAACAAACGGTCCTCATTTTTCACCACGTTCGGGAAACGGAAGGTAATTCACAGTGACAACCATTTGGTATGAATAAAAGATACAAAGGCAACCCAAACTGTAGGGTTTCCTTTGAACAGGGATTGGCCAACAGAAGTATCAACCTGTGTATTGTACAGAATCCTACACAACACTGGGCACCAACAGGTAACTCTTGTTCCCTGAAAGAATAACATATATTGCAAAGACGAGACTTTTAACAGTTAATTTGATATGTTATGAATGTATCTAGTAACAGGAAAGTCTGCAATAGTATCACAGCAGTTAGACTCAGCCCCCCCACCACCCCGAGAAAGGGGGTTTCCGTTTCTTTGAATCGAACAAATCACTGATCCAAAGTAGGAGATAAAAAAGTCACCAACTTTCATTTTTAAAAATATAAATATTTTCACCTTTTCATGAAACCTGTAGCTTATTTTACTTATTATTTGTTATTATTGTTATTGTTTTTTTAAAGTTAACAATAACAGTGCATGAACCATTTAACAAATATTCCAGTTAAGTCACCTTTGAAGGATAAATTAAGACAAAGACCACAAAACTAAAGAATTGCTTTTGTGCAATATTTTGCACTGTTGACATCACAGATATCCACTGACTTCATTCACAGGAGGACACTAGATTTATCTGGCGTGAGAGTAACGTTCCATTCATTACACCATGAGAAAGGAACAAGTTGAATTTTGTTTTTGTAGGTTTGGAATGTGTATCCCTTTCATGTAAGCAATACATTATCTGGCAATTATTCAATCCTATTAGAAACAATATTTTACTTGATTTTAAAAATGTAATTTTGAAAGACTGTCCATATTAGATAATCTCTTCATAATGGTGCCGGGGTAGGCACGCTCATCAATGGGGAGTCTAGTTCTTGCTCTTGGGGAAGAGGCTCCGGTGTGTGGGAGTCGATCTTCTCCATCACCACTTTGTACAACTCACCCACTTCCTGTGAGTGCTGCGAACGAAAAAAAGTAAAAATAATGTACAATTACTTTAGATACTAGAACGTGAAAACATATTACAATAGACATACCACAACAAACTTGGACAAACAAACTTAAACCTTTGGGTTTATTTTCCCAATGATGACATTGAAGTGATGAAGTCATTGACCGTTTCTAAGTACTGAAAACATAGCTTCAACGGACATTGAAGATCTATTTCTATATCTATAGAAATGCATGTAAGAATCTTGTCTGAAGAAAAATGAAGCACATATCAATATTTCAGTAAACTTCCAATGAAAGCCACTTCCATACAATTTTGATATGGGAATTTGAATATGGGTGGAAGTCCTGAAAACATTTTTTTTTTCAATACTCACTTCATCTTTAGGAGCCAGTTGGTTTTGAAGCGAAGATAATCTCAAGGCGGGTAACTTTTGAAAAATGTATTCCACTAGCCTCAGGGTATGCCGAGCCACATTCTCTCTGGTGACCGACTTCAAAAGGAAACTATCAAACACCAAGGAGCAAAATTCCTCGGAGGAAAAGTCATCGGACATTCCGATCAGTTGAGATGTGAAAGGGTGGAGGAAGTTGTCGTCCCATGTCAAATCTCCTTCAGTTCTGACCACTTTTGGCAAGATACGAGTCAGCGCCTCCTTATTGCGAAGCCTCGTGACGTGTAGCACATAGTACAACGTAAGCGTCGACGCCGTCCTGCTCTTACGGATTGTTTTCAGCAGGTACGTTGGAATGTCTCTAGGTAAGACCGAGGGAGTGGCCTCATTCAGCTTTCTGTTTATGATGCGAATGTGATCGTCGACCAGGAGAGACATCAGGCAAGGCAGGAACTTCAAGATGATGTCGTTATCCTGAGATGTGAAGACAAACGAGATATTATTAATTCCACTGCAAACAATTTTTGCCAGCAGCTTTGACTGAAAATGTTTTCTTGAGTAAATAAATTTGTGAGTAAATAAATTCTCACTCACTCACTCAGTAAATAAAAAAATTAGTTCTTGAGTAAATATTAAATTAAATACAAATTCAAGAGCTTGTTACTGAGAGAGTTATCAACATTCTACTTTGTGATTGGTTTAAGTGCTATATAGACGATTGCACACTGCAAGTTTCAAGCTGTCTATTCCAAGTTACAAAATCCTCTGTCAATTAAGTAGCGTTGATAAGTGATTCCTCATGTAGTGCTCCAGTTGAGGTCATCTACATATTAAAATCAATAACTGGAATAGCTCACACGGTTGTGATTCCTGGCCATAAATTTTCTTAAGCAGTTTCCATATTGATACTGCAAATGATTGTAATCTTTCCTAAGCATTAAAAGTCAGAACCAGCAACTTGAGGAGTTCCAGCTCACATGGCACTTGCAGAGGTACTTGTACACGTACTTGTGGACAGAAACCTACCAACTGACTGATACATATGCTAAAAAATGTAAGCCAGGTCCTTATTCCAAACAACATGAAGTCTCCTTGTGTGAAATATTCTCATAGTTGCACTGCCATGCTCTTACACATATGGAAAGGTGATCACTTAATTAACATGATTTTAAATTATGATTGACTTGATTCCACAGATCACTCACCAACTTGGACTCCTTATAATGCTGTGTATCCAACATGTCCCAAGCTCCAAGACCAAGGACTAACATTCTCAAGAGGAGTAGCAACTCTGAACTTTGCTAGAAAAAAAACGAACAAATGAGTGGGAAAAAAAAATTATGTACCGTACTGAAGATCCTGAATTAGTGCTTGATTGTGAAGTAAGAAAGTTCATTAAGAACTTAAACCTGCATACACTTGTAACACTGTATGATGAAGAGATTTTAAATGGAAATCATAACTTGTATTCCTCCTCCTATTAAATGGAGCGATCCATCATACTTCATTTTGTTTCTCATTTTCTAACTTTATGTTACGAAGTTAGTTCGTTTAATACCATTTTGAGAAATTGGATAAGGAAGAAGTCTAAATCCTGCCTGATGTTCTACTTAAATCCATCTTGTTTCAAACTATTTATTCTCCATGAATTTTGTTTGATTTTAATTAATTTTTCTCATATTTCTATCATGAGGACATCAAGGTACACATGGACATTACACTTGGCCCCATTTCTTCAATCCTAAGCCATCAATTGTACTTCATACATTATACTTCAGTCTGCTAACACATAAATTAGCATACATGTACATAAATAAGGAGGCTTACTTAATGTGAGAAAGACAAGCCAGCATTCAAAACCAAATTTGCACAAGACCCTTTATCTGTCCCTTAAAAAAAATATTAAAAAGTCTGGGACATAACAAATTTGTCTTTTTAGATTTGGTTGTAATAAATGCGAAGATTTTACCCGAGGTAACTTCTCTGATGATACTTGATGAGACATGAGCTTTATGATGCTTGTAGCGAGTGTATGGATTGCAAATGGGTCACAGAGTATCATGGAAAAGTCCCTGTGAAAGAGAAGGTGGTATAATTTATAGCAACTAAAATGATTGTTCCAGTGTTTATCACTGTTTAGTCTAATCAGACCCAGACACACGATGAGCATGACAAGAAATTAATCTATACTGACATTGTAGCAGCATATTAGGCACAATAGGCTGCCCTTCTCACAATTGGCATGTTGATGAGGGTGACAAGGTGGTAGTGAAGTCATTTAAGGATAAAAGCCAAGCAAAATTTATCAACGGATGGAAGGAATGGGAATATAGTACCTGGGATATAAGTTCACCTTTAGACATACATACATCCTTAAACTAAAAATTTAACCAACAGAATGCAACTGATTTGTGCATTTTGCCAGTTAAGAACAAATTTTTGAGAATGTTTTAAATGTACATTTCTTGCACTTCATGTCTTTATGTGAAACATGGAAGTTTGAACACTAAATACACTATGTTACTACTCTGCTGAATGTTGTAACTAGAAAATCATTATGTAAATTATCTATTGTGGCAGGCTTGTAGTTAGATAGATAAAAAGCATTCAATAAAATGTTAATCAAAGCATCCAAATTAAGAGATCAAGGCTAACCAACAGATACTCTTTTCCAAAATGTGTCTTTGGTAACTGGCCATTAAACTGTACACATTTAGCAATAGACAGAGCAACTGCTCTGTACTTAAGACTAAATTTCCAGAACTGGCTTGAGGAATACAAATGTTGGTTTAACTTTAATACTTCACCAAAAGCCTTAAGAATCATCAACACCTACTGTATTGTAGGGACATTATGATAGTGCATAACCTACAGGCCTTAAGACAAAATAAAAAAAAAAAAAGACAAAAAAAGTGGATTTGATACATTACCCTAGAACACCTTCACGACCTCGCTTCACCCCGTCCAAGAAACCTTGCAGTTCTTTGGCTTTCTTATCCTCAACTTGTCTATCACGAATACAAGCATCCAAGCACCAGGTAAATTTGTGACACGGATCTTGGCTGCAAATTTCAGAGACTTCAGAATCATGCAGGGACATTAAGATCTCAGCTCGGAGCGTACAATAGTGAGCGTTCCTACTCCGCACGAATAATGTCTTCAAGAATCTGATGACCATGTCATACAACTGGAGACTTGTCCCGACCATGTGACTGAGGTCTCGTACATGTTTGCTTTGTCTCCTGGTTTTAGGTGGAATGGAATAGAACATATGAGAATTTATCGAGTCCCGGCCAAACAGAATAGCTTCCTTCTCTTTGACGTAATTATTCAGCAAAGGTGATACTTCATCTCCAAAAAGAGTTGGATTCCTCTCCCAAATCTGCCGCTTTACTTCGATCGGGGTCGCACTGTACAGTTCCCTGTCTTCCAAGATGGTGGTTAAGTATTTCTCTGGAATCTTCGGCAGGCATTTCATTATCGCCATGACAGTTGGCTGGATAGTTTTGACCTTGACTAGCGGAAAACATTTTGTCAGTAAGTCTTCAATCTTTTTATACCTCTCCTTTTCGCTGCTCGCTGCTATCTCATTTGTCTTCTCCACCAATTTCTTTTCCAATTCTTCCATGATTGTCTGATGAAACTCGAGTCTGCGTATATCGTGGAGGTCCAGCAGCGGTAAGGCTGGTTGTAGGGTGGGCAACAAGATTCCATTTTCACTTTGGAAATCTTCGATAGCCTGCAAGGGATCTGAGCAGTTTGTCAATGCATCTCTTAAGTGGTCGGGACCAGCTATACCAATTTCTTCAAAACCAGACATTGTTCATCTGTGAGTTGATTAAGACCTGCAAAAACAAGCAAAACCAAAAAGAAAAACGCACAGTTATTATGGCGAAGGTTAGCATAATGTTATTAACAGCTCACTCGAACAATATTCCATCCTAATCATTGTGACTGTAGCCTACCTTTGACTTGTTTTCGAACAGCCCTAAGCTTTATATTCCGAATGACTGGTAAAGTAATGTTGAGTTCAGCAGACCTGCTTTCACATAAACAGGGGGATTTATGCTCGGGGAAAATTAGGGAAGAGAATTGGACAAAATCTACAACTAAAACAAGATAGCAAATGAAATATGAAAGAGAAACTTTTGTTTAAATACTACATGTCACCGAGCTGCAATAATATAAGTCCTACTGTGATTGTTCCAATATAATAGTGTTGCAAAGACACAATGGCATAAATGCAATTTCTACAATTATTTCCAGAAAAACAAAGTGTTTTCTGCATAATCCTAATGCAGGAATGCTAGGCCTATCATTAAAATTTGGAGAGCTCAGTCTGCCTATAGACTAGTGTGAACCTAGTCTTAAGTTAGAATATAAAGTTCTCTATGCAGGTTTGGGTGGGGTCTGTTCAATCAATGAATAGCATGTCAAATACAATTTAGATAAGACTAGGCTAATAATGGAGTAATTATAAGACACATCTCCCTAACAGGATAATTTTTTGTGGAGAAGTTACTTTACACATGCATTTGAGCACAACACATTTTCATAACAGGATATTTTTTGCTGGGGTATTACTTCATAAATGCTGTTGAGTATGATATCTCCCTAACAGGATATTTTATGCTGTAGTCACAAAGGGGAAATCATTATAAGATGCAGTACTTCATAAGCTCTTTTGGAGCCCACACAACTGACAAGGTTTGCTGGAATTGGGTTGCGGAAATCATAAATGCTTTGGAGAATGATACAGCTCCATAACACCAACATGATATGACAGTCAAGAGTTGCGGTAGGGGAAATCCTTAATGATTAGGAGGGGTTTTTTTTTCACTGGAAAAAGTGGAGAAGTTGCAGTGGATGCTGCTGTGGAAAAGGTAGACAACTTGATAAATTTTATTAGGGGAAGAATGAAATTCTTAGTTACTGGAGTCAGGTCACAGTGGAGATATTCGACTGCAAATCCACCCGAAAAGGGACCTTCTTATTCTGAAATGTGTGGTATTCTATAATTGTAGTCAAACATTACTCGGCTACGGTAAGCACAGTTTAACAACCTTGTTGAAGACTTTGTTACCTTCTGGCCGTTCAATATTAGACCTAGTGTAGCCTTCATTATGCTTGGCTTACGTTAGGCTAACTTTTGTTGAGCCTTCTGTTACTAGGCCTAAGGTTAAGCATAGCCTAGTCCATCCAGGACACTGAATTACGTTAGGCTCCGATGGAATAATTTGTATGAAAATGAATTACAGTTTTGAGCAATTGGTAAGGTCGCACATGCGACTACTAGGCACAACTCTCACCTACGTTCGAATAAGGTGGCGTCGGTTCGCCCCTTTCAAGCTCGTTCGCGATGTAACTGCAAAAATTGCCTTGCTTTGATGCACAACGGGTTTGCTTCCAACTTGTTTCATTGCAGGCGGCCGCCATGGGCCAACTGCACAGAGCGGTAGTTTATATACAATGAAAACAGATAACAGCCAAGCGTGCGTGAATAGACTGCGTAACTACGCCTTGTTGTTAACTTTCCATATAGAGTACTATGTAAGAAATCACAGTGGTTACAATAAACGGCTGTTTCTCCGTTAGTGCTACAGTCAATACTGGCAAGCCGCCGTACAACATATTCATGCAATAATCTTTTTGCATCGATCACCATGGCACAACAAATTCACGACCAGATGACGCGGTGAAAGGATATAGACATTTTCCTACGTACGAGAGGTATAATATTATATGATATCGAATTGTACTGTCAGAAACTAGTTAAAGTAACTAACGTAGAAATTATTAGTTTATTCATCATCTCAATAATTGTCAAGAAATTGGTAAAAGTTAGTAACCCATGACTTGTTAGTTTATAGTAATACTGTATACATTACTGAGTACAGTAAGTGTACAGTAGTACTAATGTAGTAAGTCCTGCGGGTCCGCTGATCACTGCAGTGCAGTGTACACAGTAGGAAGTAACATTTTACACTAACTGTAACACTAGGAGATAGGCCTACAATATACTTTTTTATAACAACAGCATTACTACAACTAGGAACTTTTTGTTCACCAAACTTAATTTTTTGGGAAAGTACATGATCAATGTAACTGTCCAATGTTTTTTGCAATTATAGAATAAACCATCACCTAAAATATCACTGACTTTCTATCTTGAAAGATGTCATTGTCAGCCTCCAGTTAGCTCGCCCTAGGTTAGATCCAACTTCTAAGCTTGGCTTAAGAGAGCAGCAATGAAGCCTTAGCATAGGATAGTCTAGATGACTAATGGTACTGTGAGTTTAAGCTGTCTGAATAGAAAATAAAAGCCAATGTATGTCTTTGGCATTGCTGACTTTTCTCAGCAGGTCTATTTGAAATTTGTTATGTTATGTTACAGAATTGTTTGATATGGAAAGCCCAACTGTAAGGCCAGGGAGGACAACCAGAATAGTTGCTGCAGTAGTAGTTACAACTGTTGCAGGAATATTGCTTGCAGCCACATTCTTTCGAAGAAAAAGAAGGAAATCTCATCGGAAAAAGCAAAATGGTGCTGTGCCACAGAAGCAACGAGAAGCTCCAGAGAGAAGTGAGTTATATTTACAGTTTTGGAAGCATATTTCACTTCTAGTGTTGATCTTCAAGTTGTTTACACTTCAGCAAAGCTTTTCTCTAAAAAAAAAAAGGATTGTAATTTAAGGGTTGGCAAAAGATAACTAGATGTAAAAAATCCGTAAGTAACTCTTTCAAGGGTGTGCCTCAGTATCTTTGTAAGGCCATTTTCTGTTGCGATTTTAAAATATTAATTTGCTGTATAAAGTGGAGTATAGCTATGGATAATCTTACTCAATTGGATAGCTGTTTCACACAAGAAACCCTCTGCTATAAAGGATTCATCCATCAAACAACCATGTTTTTGAAAAGCCTCAAACCTTGTGTTGTAAACATCAGTTTCAGTCCTTATTATCATTAATGAACTTCCTAAATTAGTTGCTTGGTCAAGACAACCAAAGAAATGCTAACACACCTACTGTAAATACAGAAGTTATCAAGATGACAGACAATTCAGTTTAGAAATGAGTTAATGACTGGCACTTTTTGCAGATTACTGTATAAGTGGAATTGACTTTGGCTTTGTTTTCAGATATTCCCATGCCTGTCAGGCCCAGTGACAGATCTACAGAAGATGGTCAGACAATTGTGAATGTTCACTCTCAGCATAATGGCAGTCCGCCCTCACCTAGCCCTGATAGAACTGATCATTCCCGCACTCACTCGACCGCTTCGGTCAGTCAACTAGCAGACGAGCATATACAACAGAGTCCAACCGAAGAGAGAGACGAAGTTGACGGCCCCAGTCTTCCGACTCCTTCTCCTCAAGAAATGATTCACCTCGGTACGAGATCAATATTCTTCACCAAACTCACTACTTTTTTTCCGTTGGGATTTTATCAGATTATCATTTCTCAAAACACTATTGTTTCAAATTTGTTTCAATTTCTGTTTACCCATTGATAAACCAATGGTTAGCAAGTTGCATCAATCGTACCGTTTAGGTTTAACAGATCTTGTTTGTGATAAAATTACTATCAGCAGCAAGTACCAAGGTTTTTTTTAACGTGAAATTCCCTTAGAGTTATGAATTGTGCTGAATGTGTATGGAAGAAATGTTTAGTGACATTTGCAGTGATGTTTGTTTTCAGGTGCTGCATCTATTGACAGTGCATTAAGATACTGGGAGGAGGCCTTAGAAATGAAAACAACTCAAGATGGAGAACCAACAGTAAGTTTTCAATTGCATGATCTTATAAATACTATGGAATCTCTTTTATGCTAAGCCCAACTGTTGATATCACGTTTTACATGCATCAGATCTTAACACTGTAACACGGTAACACTGCTTAAGGTCGTCGGTTTGAATTCTGCCAAACATTTCTTTGCTCGCTCGTTTCTCAAATATATTTTTCTTTGTTAAGGTCTTCTTAGTTGTATTTTGTACAAGATAGTCAAATGTTGTTTAAGTATCATAAATACAATGGAAAATATTAAAACTTTGAATGAAAATGCTTCCTTTCCGTGAAGTTACCATTTGCACACGTTTCGCTCCTTTTTGCAGGAGGAGACTGGCCGATACGAAGACTTACGTTCCCTCTTGAAGAGAATCAAGGATCTTTGCTCGGATTATATTGAACTTTCTGCAATGAACTTTGACCCTGATGCCAGAGATGGGGACGATCAAAGTGACACTTCCTCTGTAGACTCTTTTCATTCACTAGGAGAGGAGGAGG
>KN889204.1:7147-17439 GCA_000934455.1 Apostichopus parvimensis | reverse complement strand
GAACAAATATGAAAAGATCATTAAAATTATTATACTCCCTTCTATCAAGTTTGTTACTTTAGCATTCACTGTATGAAAGATACAAGGATATACTACAAAGTCACATTGCTGATAACCAGTGCTGTATAATAGTTGCAAAACATTAGAAAAGGGTTTAGGCAGGTTCAAATTGGATTATGTTTTCGTCACTTTGCGACCAAACTGTTGATACAAAAAAGAAGAAATTTGTGGCTAGAATGGGACACAAACAGCAAACGAAATTGCTCTCATCTTTCAAACCTTTGGTTGAATTCATTTTTTCAGTCGGTTTCCCTTGTTGATTTCATTATATATCTTACTCTTTTTAATCCAGTCTATAAAGCTATGAAGTGTGCATTTAAAATGTTTGGTATAAACATGCGTATATCTTTCTTCTTTCTTTCTAGAATCCTAGAGGTTTTATGGGTCATTGTTATGATATTTCCAAGCATGTGACTCCGGCCTTAGCGTGGGGTTTCATGGGCACAGACGAAGAGTTGAAAGGTCTCATGAATGAATTCAAGGTACGAGTGTCATGAAAAAAGTCAGACGCATTTATTTCAATATACAGCCATCTCTCCGTAAACCCTTAACCGTTTTTCCTAACTGTAAGATGTGATTAACGAATCGACAATTTCCCCATTGGGATAGAGGTAAGGAGGAGATAGAAGAAAAAGAAGTTTGCTTGGAAATGGCTGCAACATTTAAATTGAATAACAGGACCCTTTTCCAGTCTGATTCTTGTGTGCAGTTAGGCCAGGTACATTTGCTGAGACCAAGCAAAGACTGAGTTAGCTGCAGACTAAGTGTTGTTGTTATTATTGTTGTTGTTTACTTGTTTCTTTGTTCAAAAGTAATATAATGGCAAATGCTACTCTCTGCAACCACTGACTGCTTCACTGTTCAATTCTCCTGTTTTCAGTTACACCGTCACCAGTTTTGATTTTACTACCTGCACTTTAACGGCCAAACATGAACATGATAATGTATCTGAAATTATTCCAAAACAAACATCTCTTTTTCTGACCTTTCTCCAGTCCGAGCAAAGATTTTACACTTCTGTCGTGCCATTGATGCAATATGCAAGCAAAGTAGCGAAACAGTAGCTGATCAAGTTTATTTGATGACGAAACAAGCAACTCCCTCAATCTCTGATTCTTTTACAGTATCCACAAATTACATCCACACAAAATGTACGACCAAGATGAAAGTATTGGGATAAATTGACTACCCATCGTTTCTCTGTTTTAGTAGTTCATTCTCTCAGGGCTTACTTTTCAATTTTATCTCTCCTACACAGGATCAGGTGCTCCTGTTCACGAGGTCAATGTTTTCTAGAGAGAAATGCAGGTATTCCACAGTCGCAGAGCTAGCCGACGACATCTTTGCACTAGCGAGAGAGATCTTCACGACTCTAAACCAAAGACTGTCGGACTGTCCGAGATGACAGGGCACAGCAGTGCAATAATGGATCAAATAAACAGTATTGGCGATCAGAAATCGGGCTCCAATACAGTGTGTGAGATATATAGGTTAGTTGTCACGTTAAAGTGACCATCGACAGGAAGAGGGACTACTGGAGGTGAGAATAAAGAAAGTAGATGTCGACTCTGAAACAATAAATCTGAGAAGGAAATGAAGAGTCTAAATTTACCTTTCAAAAGTGCCCTGAAGGTATGATACCAATTTATACCAATAAATGTACCAATTTTATTTCTGGGAATTGCAGCACCAAACTGTGAGGTATAACCAACCACATGATTGCTTGTTGTAATAAAAATGAACAATTTTGTAAATGTTTTGATAGAGAAGAAACTAGGGTTGGGGGGGGGGAGGGGAGGGGAGGATGGATGTTGGTATGATGTATGTTTTGTAATATCCACATGCTGAAAGGGAGATCAAGAGAAACTTACTACTGCAATGGTAGGCTTGACTGCTCAGTGTAACAAGAAGATGAATTGAACGTACCTGTTTAATTAATTGACATGTGTACTGAATGACCCCAGCATGATAAGTACATGAATAACATAAACAAAAGAAGCAATAAAGTCCTATGGACATGTTTCTGTATTCTGAAATTTGTATATTTGGAACATTATATTCCATGCTATTTTGTGAGTGTGTGATTTTCTTTGTTTTTTCTTACCCTTTGACTGTTCTTTCACTGTACCAGTGTCTTCTTTTTTTCTTTTTTATTTACAGTGATAGTTAAATAGGAATTGAGGTAACGGTTTATCGCAGATTCATGGGGGTGAAATGTTATGTCGGGAGAAAGAAGAGGGAGGGAGGGGGAGGGAGGGGGGTCTCACAGGAACAGCAAAGGAACACCTGTTCCTTTTCCTACTTTATATTCACTCCCAATAATAAATTAAAACCAAAACTGAACAAAATAGTTCCTATATGTTCTTGCTATATTCTATGTGAAATGTGGGTAAGAAGAGCAAAAGTCCTTAGATGTTTCATCAAAGACTACAATCTACTCTAGATTCTTTCTCATTAGTTACAGTTCAATTTGTTACTCCGATTAATGTGAGCTGGGCTTACCAATGTGTCAAGTTGATGCTTAACATAACTGTCGAGAAGTGTTTTCACAAGAGGAATTTGCATCGGCATTTGACATCGTTTGTTTTCGTTTGAATATGCAAACAGATCAATGTAAAGGCTCTTGCAAATAACCCAAAACCAACTCTTATTCTCCTTAGTTTTGCACTAGTATTTTAAACATGAACGACCGGGAATGTATTCAATGTATTTGTTGCATATCGTGCAATAAGCCTGTACGATATGTACATTTACTGTACCAATCGCTGCTATTGTTTTTCTTTCTGAATGTTTTAAATGTTACCTCGGAACATTTCACAAATGAAGAAGAAGAAATTACTCTGTGCTCTCCGGGATTTATCAAGGTGTTTTTATCTACATTAGATATTACAATTTGTGGATGAGGCGTAAATCGCTTTGGAAACCAAATAAAGGAAATCCACATTTGTAGGGTATTGGCTTGACAGCTTCTATTTATTATTGAGTAAGAATCTCTTGCAAGATTAACTGATTTCAATTTTACTATTTTAATTATAAATACTGCAGATTTATTGAAACTGCACTCGTAGTTGTTCCTACCGGGTGTTTGAATTCAGTTGCTTTTCATGTTTCTCTCCTTGTTTTTAACTTGTTTTTATTTATGATTTTAAGTAAATAATTTGCATTCAAATTTTGTCGTAAGGGATTTTGGAATATTTGGCAATATTTGGCAGCGATAGATATGGTTGATATGCTTTCAGTCAAGCTGTGCTGACTCAAAGTGATATTGTTATACTTTTGCAAAGTGCTGTACATTTCAAAGTCAGAGGGCCCGACGTTTCGGTCCTAGCAGGATCTTCATCAAAGGTCAACTAAAACCATAAACCTATTAAAGGACACATTAAAACTCGACGGATGGACTGACAGATGTCTGGTTTTAATAATCGTGTCCAGTTTTGGTTTGCCTGTGAAGAAGATCCTGCTACGTGGAATTGAAACGTCAGGTCCTTCGACTTTACGTATATGTTACCCGGCATGGGCTGTTTGCCTTAGATGAGCAATTTATCAATATCAGGTCTTTCTTTCCTTGATTTACAAAGTACACTCACAATGTAAATTGTTGAGTACTTGTTGATACCTCAAGCCTGACAATGGTCAGATCTATATTTTTTGATACATGGACAGTAAAAGTCTCACAATTTGGTGGTGTAATTGGTGCAAAAATGGGAGAATTTGTCATATATTTGTTTCACCTGGCAAAACAAGGTTTTTCATTAATCCATGTAAGAAGTTTAAGCAGTAAGATATTTAAGCATATATATCTCAGTGTTATGTCACCAAGTCATAATTGGCTAGAAAATGGTCACATGACATGTTTCTGGCAAATGCATTAGGCCTGAGGGATATATATATGTAAGTGAATCACCGAATGTGTTTCTGATGTATTTGTATTAATTAAAATTTCCTTCATCATTTGCAATGTCTCTTCGACATACAATAATAAACAATTCTGTCTTTTATTCAAAGTTTGAGAGAATAGTATGTGCTTGCTGTGACTTTTCGGTAGAATACTTTATGAATTCATACTTCAGGGGCTATTTTATAAAAAGGAACATATTGTATGAGAAACATGCAGATTTTTCCATTCCATAACAGGAAACTGTGTGTATGATATTTTTATATAAACAGATCATAAAAAATATTGTAATTTTAAACTGCATCCAGATTTTCAGGAAATACTGCCTAGGGTCCACAATCAAATATGGGATCAAGAATAAGGTTCTAACATTTTCATTGTATACTTAGGAAAACTTAAGGGGGAGGGGTGGGGGTGGCTTGTGACCTAATTATGCCAAGGGCTATTCTTGGCTCTCTAAACCCCTGTCTAAGCCCATGTCAGTTTTTGTTTTTGTTTTGTTGGTTTTCAGCCAGCTTTGAAGTGGGTTTTTGCTATGCTAGAAGGTGATTGGTTGTTAAAATGTATTTTATTAATCAGCACACATAGCTTCAAACTCCTATAATGTATACGGATTTTTTTATTTAATAATTTTTATTTCGTCTCAAACCCCTGAATTTGCATAATGTTGTTTTATTGTAATACAAAAGTTGAAATACATTTCTAAAATTTACACATTCTTTGATTTTGATTGTTTTCTGGAAGAAGTCATGTGCCAGTGATGTGACAACTGGTGGGGTCCCTGAGCACATCCATTACCTCCACACACATAAACACACACATACACACCCACACATAGGAAAAGTTCAAAGTAGTACAGTGAATAAGGAGTGAACAAGGCGGATACTTTGTTTGAAAGTCTTTTTATTTCCTGTTTTATGTGAATACAGCTTACACATTGGACGGATTCCCTGCCTGTTAACTCCTGTATAGGTTAACTTTCATACTTACATTTGTACATACACGCATACATACAGTTACATCTACAACAGAACTATAAGCCCAGTTTGCTACAGCTTTCTTTCATCAAACCTGAAGCCTTTTCCAAGCCATGGCCCCAGGACACTACAGAAAACAAGTCTTTAGGTAACAGATTAATAAAATCACATGGAAACATTGAATACCTTCTAATAAACCATTCTTGAGCACAAAAAAAAACCCCTTGATTTTCATCAGTTGCATCATGTTTGCTAAATATTTGGAATGAGGAACTCCCTTGTCTCCTTAACACATAAGTTTGTTATCATTTTTATAGTATTTTTGTGTGCATCATAATCAAAAAGTAATTTAACTGCATGGTTTCAAAACTGTGGACTGTATCTAGTCATACTATTCTGACGTAACAAAGTCATAGATACTAAATTTCATAAGTATTACAGCAGTACTACACAACCGAAACTACGCAAGCCATGTAAACTTGATTTTTGGTCCGAGGAATACAAATACCCTGATATTTCCATATTAGTTTACAAAAGGCAACCTAGTTATGAACACTAATTCAGTTATATAGATTTGGCTCATAGGTGGTACAGTGATTACAGGCAAAGCTCACTTTGAATACAAACACCTAAGACTGCTCAAAAGAAGTGTAACTACTATTATAAGACACAGTTAGTGGCTCTTCAAGTAAACAATAGGTGCTACTGCTGCCCTCAAAATCTTCCCCTTCATCACTTACCCAAACCCCTTCCCCCCCCCCACCCCCTGTATCCTCAAAAACATTGTCCTTATCAAACTTGGAAAACTTTCTATACTACACTGCCTCATATTATGGAGTTCTTATGTACAAGATATGCATATTGATAAAGTTATATTTGTGCATTTTGTTACAAAATAAGCACGCTGAGCATACACAGAGAAAACAGTTTGAACATGACAGCCTAAGATGCATAGATTGGGATTACTGGCCAAAAGTCCTGCACCTTGGCGCAGCAACAATATCCAAATGATACTGTCAGATTTCAATACCTAACAGATAATAGTAAGTAGGGATAACAGTAACTAGGGATAATAGGAACTAGGGATAATAGTAAGAAGGGATAGCAGTAACTAGGGATAATAGGAACTAGGGATAATAGGAACTAGGGATAATAGTAACTACGGATAGCAGTAACTAGGGATATAAGTAACAACGGGGTGACACTAACAAGGACTAGCAGTAAGTAAGGATAACAGTAACTAGGGATAATAGTAAGTAGGGATAACAGTAACTAGGGATAATAGGAACTAGGGATAATAGTAACTAGGGATAATAGTAACTAGGGATAACAGTAACTAGGGATAATAGGAACTAGGGATAATAACAACTAGGGATAATAGCAACTAGGGATAATAGTAACTAGGGATAGCAGTAACTAGGGATATAAGTAACAAAGGGGTGACACTAACAAGGACTAGCAGTAAGTAAGGATAACAGTAACTAGGGAGAGCAGTAACTAGGGATAATAGTAACTAGGGACAGCAGTAACTAGGGACAACACTAACAAGGAATAGCAGTAACTAGGGGTAACAGTAACTAGGGATAACAGTAACAAGGGATAGCAGTAACTAGGGATAATAATACAAGTAGGTAACAGTTGCTTTAAGTTCAGTGTTCTCAATGGAGCTTAGAGACTATCAAAAGGTCCTCATAGGGCAGTCAGTTACTTTGGTAAATGCTAGTCTTGGAAAAATCTTCTTGAAAGCCACTCATTGTTTAGTACATTAGTGAGTACACTGTTCCCATTTCAACACAAAGAAGTATTTCCATGCAACTGCAATGGCCTGCTGATTATTAACCTAATTACTTGAAGAAAAGAAATTAACAAGAATGCATTGATTTCTAACTTCAAATCTCTCCAGTCCTCCAGTGAACTGGTTTTAGATCTAAACCTGGCGCCTTAAAAAATACACAGTCTAACAGACCGAACTGACTTCCTTTACATGTCAAACACACTTTCCTGACACATATGCAAAATTGTGCTCCATATTACAATTAAACAAAATGCAATACTAGCAACTTTTAATAGTTGCTTTTTAAAAGTTAAGTAACATTTGCAAAATATCAGACTTCAGTTCAAAGACAGAACTACATGAGGTAAAAAACCAAAAAGTAGAAAAATGTAAAAGAAAAATTATAACAGGCCTCTTCCCCCCCCCCCCCCCCCCTCCCCATTTGTCACCTCACCCTTTTAATATGAATTAAAATGATATAAAGATGAATACAATTATCACTTCTATTTGGGGTATTAAGCATGATTTGGCACTTTAATTTGCATGAATTCCCACTGAAAATATATACAATTAAAAATCAAGTAACAAAAATATAAACTTGTATCTTAACATTTGAATTAACATGAATGAGTCAAGTTTAAATGGAATTTATATCAAATTTTTCTGTCTGCATTATACAATAAAAAAGACAGCAATAATGAATCTACATTACACGATAAAAAAGTCAGAAATAAAATCAAAACAATTCATTATTTGAAGATATATTTGCTGATTTTATGTTTGAAAAACGTTTGAAGAGGGTCCATTTCAGCACTTAGAATGTTGCTAAGACAGTGGGTGTATACTGTTATTTTTGCCCCTCTCTCTCGCGAGTACAGCATAAGGTACGGCCATTTTGGAATAACAAAGCTGGATGAAGTGAAGTTTTCACCATATTACATGTCATAAAGCCATCTTAAGGAATGTCTTTACAGTATGCAAGTTAATAATGAAAGATACACTTACTTCTAGTTCATAAAGTGTTGGAATTCACAGGAAGTTTAGTCAGGGCAGTAGGTAACTAACTTCTTAGGTTAAATAAAGGTGTCTTCTTGAATACAATGACTTGTAACATATACACTTCATATGTCTTTTGCTTTTCACAGGAAAATGAAAGAACATTGTAAAAAATAAGAGGTATCAATAGGCCACATACTGTAGTAACACAGGAAGACATGACGTTTAATACCGATAAATTTGTTGAAAACAGTATCGACATAACCGAACGGCCAAAAATAACATTGCTTGCTATATAATCCTAAAATGTCACTGTCCTGTTTTAAGCTCTGTATTGGCTAAGACAAACACAAATATGTTTAGTTCTGAATGCACAAATCAACCATATTTCTGACATATTATAACAGTAAATGATATCCAACCTGAATTGAGGTTTTATATACAGTACTGCACGTTGATAGTTTGGTTTTTGTCTGTTTTGTATTTTCTTTTTCCATATTAAGCCTTAGTGTAGATAAGTAAAGTTAGCTGGAAATTAACATAAAAAATCACCCCTGTTCTTCAGTAAATGCTTCATCCACATCTGCTATTCCCTCAGGATCCCCCTTCCATTTGCCCTCCCAACACACCCTATCAAAGGTTACTTGTATTACAGTATTATATTTTCATCTTTATCTCTTTGGTATCTGGCTGCAATATTATGATACATTACAAGATGGAAATTAAAGAAAATTGACAAGTTTAACAGAAATATAACCATTCAATCATAATTTAGGAGTCATTAGAACCTTCTTAACGCAAGACACTATTTGACTATGGAAATTGCTTCCTCAATAATAGCAGGAATACAAGTGCAATATTCAGTTAATAGTTGTAAGTAACTATTTCATTTCACCCTGTCCCTTTGTTTTTCTGCTATCACGGTTGGTTTCGTTGATAAACTATTAAGTTCATCCATCTGCTTTGCTCTCAACCCTCCACTATTTTCCCTTTCCTATAATTGAATTCATTTAATTTCATCTTATTATTTCACTTGTTTTGGTCACATCCGTTTATTTCTTCCATTTCTCCAGCTGTCATTTTAAATTTGATCTTCACACTTCAATTTTCAGTGTTACTCCTCTACTGAATTTATTATTTTTTGTGCCAGCACTTTAATTTTACTCAATGAATACTTTACCTTTTTTGACAGACTCTTATCCTGTCTATGCACACACTGATGCTACTTTTTGACAGATATCATGTCTATGCACACACAGATACTACAACAGTGTTGCGTTATCTGAATGCTCCCTGCTGCGAGGCCGGCTACGGCCTTCGAACAGCTGACGAATGAGGGCAGACTTCTCTTTCTCCAATGACGTTATTCTGTCACTTTTCAGTGATACTTCCTGTGAACAAAATTAGAAACTCAAAAACTCAATTTGATTTATTAAGGAAAAAAACAAGAAAAGAATATCAACCCACATAACCTTGGTTAACCATTTCCTAACTCCAGTTACAAAGCATAATTACAAATAATTCACAATTTTAATATAAGCTTTCTATCAATCCTTTCATATCTGCGTCTTTCCAATCGTCACATTGCTGATACAATTTTACACAAGTACTTCGCATACGTAATGAGATTTCGATCGTGTACATTACATCATCGGACAGAACTACTGAGTGAGTACCACACATCATGTGTACTGTAAGTAAGAGTACAAGTTGAATTGATATTAGTATGGAATACAAGTACTAGTATGCTCAAAGAGCGAGTACAAGTATTTAATCTATCACTAGTAACTACAGTATATCACATATCACCATTAAACAGAGTACATGTACAAGTACAAATCCACAAGAGTGAGTACAAGCACAGGTATTACTAAGCCAGAATAAGAGTACAACTTACAGATTCACTACAAATCTGTCATCAATGTAACTCCAAAATAACTC
Organism: Apostichopus parvimensis; assembly: GCA_000934455.1. NCBI lineage: Eukaryota > Metazoa > Echinodermata > Holothuroidea > Aspidochirotida > Stichopodidae > Apostichopus > Apostichopus parvimensis. The sequence goes on along the minus strand of KN889204.1, from coordinate 7,796 downwards.
AAGGTTATTGACACTGTGATCAATTATCAACTAGCATCCGTTAAACCACAGGGGAAATAACAAGAAAATTGTCAAAAATTGTCTACATGTTAAAAATAAAAGAAATTTTGCATTTGCCTTACCTGAGTGAGTTTTTTGTTCTGATCTTTCAATTTGTTAACGAGGGGACTTTTCTCGTCTGGTAGAGCGGGTCTCTGTGGCATGGCAAGATTCATGTGATCTGGAAAAGCCTGTGATTGCAACAAGAAGAAAAAAAGAAAAAAAAAAAGGATAAAATAATAGGATCTACTTTGGTCTTGCAGACAAAATGAAATCATAAAGATTTATTGAGATAACACTCAATTCATACAGACTGCTTAAAATTACCCAAATGCTTCTTTTTTTCTGGATCTGCCAGCTGAATTCCCTCTGACCTTCTACAAAGTACTGCATTAAATTGTAGATAGTAAAAATATTCAAAGAATGATAAAAAATGTATTTTCTATCAAAAATAATTGATGGATTGCATCAAAGATTTGATTAGTTATCTAGATACATTTTGAATGTTTGAACATGTCTGTGACATTAAACATCTTCATTGGTTGCACCATGTTCCTCTGGATGCTTCAATTTATGACCCTGTACTAACCTTTCTCCCCTCTCCCATCCC
>KN889201.1:18300-30131 GCA_000934455.1 Apostichopus parvimensis | reverse complement strand
AGTCATGGTTTATATATTTGGTTCTAATTCCATCAATGCAACTTACACTTATATAGCGTCATACTTTCGTTGTGTTACATTTTGCGATTTTTATTCGACTTCTAAGTATTGCTGACGAAGGTCCCAGAAGGACCGAAAATTCCAATATTTTTTCTAAAACTTTACTCCGTATTTGTCAAATATGAGTAATATCTTATTTCTCTGGTTTTCTCTAATAATATTTTAGCAAATGAATGGCGATATAGTTAAAAGCAAACAACATTGCTGAAGATAATTTTATTTTGGAAATCACTTGTATAAAATTTGTTTAATAAATTGCTCATTTTGTGAAGTTTGTAACAAATAACAATCATCCGTACGTTTGCTGTATTAGTTTGTTAGGTATTAAGTCCAATCTTGTACTAGCTTTCACTTCTCAACTTTCATAAGGTTTCAAGTTATGGTGTCTTGCTGGTAAAAGAACCACACCATGAGACCTTCGTGCAGTGATATATTGCAAACTATTCGATGTGAATATGAAAAGTTGCATGAGGTAAGTAAACCATATATAAGCAATATCTCTTAGAAAAAGATTTTATATTACATCTGAGTCTTAACATAACGTTTACCAAGTCCTTTGAAAAGACATACTTATTTCAATTGAATAAATCTTGTACATTAAAAAAATAAAAAATAAAATATAAATTAAATTGTAATTGCGCTTGATTTAATGGTATGGAGCAATATCTATTTGCTCCTATCAATGTTTCAGAAAATTATTAATGGCTTGTACATGACGCATTGTATTAATTCGTTTTCTTTCAGAAATGTCAAGACTGTGATTATTCAGAAATCCCGGAGTGATTCTATGTCGATCGTTAACTCAGTGAATGGTGTTTGTATATCGACGAGTCTTGACTTCCTCGTTTGAAGTTTCAAATTATCGTAAAATCTTCTTCGGTAAAAAAAAAACATGGGATTGAAGTATTTACCTACTGGGATAATCCGAGAGACCAGCATAACATACAAATAACGCGAGGCTTATTTTGTCTCAGTAACGTGAAAAAAAAGTATATTGGTCACTGTTTGCACAACCATACCCATACTCTAAGGAATTTTGAAAGACGCTAATTGCTTTTTACTGATACTATGAGTATAATATTTATATCTATCAGATAATCGATGGAAGGTATCTGTACTACTGTAATCATGGTAGTTTTCGGTTTCTTAACTGTATCTATCAATAGTACCATTATATGAAGGTCATTAGTGCAACAACACAATCTACATTCTGTGAAAGTGTGTACACATTAAGGTTTGTTTCTAAGTATTACTAAATTATGTCACAATAAATGTGTATAATCGAAAGAAAATCCCTCTTTTGAATGAAACAGAGAAATAAGAGATTATCTTCACTCAATGTTGTGGTTAGTTATCAGCGATTTCCTGTACAAAACGACATACGTAATAAATTCAGTACAGAGCCTCTCTCAAGTAGCTTAAAAGTATCTAGTTTAAGGTCTTTAAATACAATACGAGAAAACCTAGCTACCTATACAATACAATATTCTTGTTATGCTTAGGTATCAACAAAAACATCCTGACTTTGTTTTCTTAATATTCACTAGGAGAGTTGATTTTCATAAATAAATGATGAAATTGTGTGAATAGTTACGCCTGATCCAGTTGTTCTATAATTGTAATTTGCTTACGTCATTATTTGACGTGGCAGTCATACGTTAATGATTGTCTGACTGCTTACACGTATGAATAAATGGCAAACTGAAAGTGAAACAAGCATTTTATGAAATATCAAAGTTCAAATAAAAAGAGTATTTCAAGTAGCAATTAATCATTGATACGCCTATTGAAGCAGATAAGAGATTGCCTCAGAAGCGATATAAGATATTCTATAAAATACTGTTCTATGACGGTGAGGAAGTCTACTACCCACTATGCACAGAAGGATAACCAGAAAATTGCATTGTATTCGCAAATTACTGAAGATTATGTGTAACACTTATACGCAATAAGGCAAAAATGTAACTTACTTACAGAATTTATCAACAACAAGAAAATATTACCGCTGTAGGTATTTCTAATGTTCAAATTACTTTCAGCAACGATCAATGTGACAAATTATTGTTGACAATTACAAATTAGTGTGTACAAAACCCATTGCATTTACCACTGAACATATATATTTTCCACGATTTACTCTAACATTACATTTAAAACATGCAGAATGCTAATGAATTTCGATTACGCCACAACAGTAGATAGTTTAATTGATTAAGGTTAGGATGACTTACCAACAACGTTGCGATCTGTCTGACACCGACGATTAACAAAGATGTTATGTCGTCATGCACGCAAACTATCGTACGTGCAGTTTTCGGTAAATAATATTTCCTTGTGCGGCTTATCAATACTTGAACTTTGTATTGCAGATTATAAAGCCTGGTATAGTGTAGACTTTCTGCATACAGGGCAAACATGTCTGTGATATAGATCATAACATATGTTTACTTTGTGGGCGAGCTGTGTTAACCACCGATTATAAATAACATCACGTGATATCTATGAAGTAAAGTTTGACTTTTGGTTAAATCATTCATAGCATAATACATACATATCATTTACGTTAGTGTTGGTATATTTTTGATAAGACTATTCGGTTCCATAGAAGTTTATTGGTTTGACTGTTAATATTGACATGATATTCATGTTTAATGTAATCATTGGTGAACCTTCCCAGATAACGCAATTATTAAAATCATGGAAATCATTATACTTGACCTAAACACATTCATATTCGAATTGGGTTAGGAATTATCAAGATTGTACACCAAGAACGTACCATGTACTAAAGGGATAGTATTAAAACATTACCGAACTGAGAGAACTGTTATTGTCGTTTGATCCGTTACGTCCACAGTTCTAACATAATGAAAACGTTAGCCCAACCACGGTATTGCATTTAACGTCCCTACCTGATTACATTAGCAAATAAAGGACCGAAATCGTCATCACTGAGAAATATTAACTTCATATTAATAACATGGAGGTAACAACTAATCGCGTGAAAACATCAAATCATTTGGATCGTATTTTGTACACTACAATTTTCTTGCAATAGATTTACGCCGTCAAACCGCTCACCACTCCCACCCCCCTCCCACCCCGCCCCGATTTCATCTCATTTGCAGTCATCCTAGTAGCTGGAATACGACTCATGATAATTCCGCTTCCATTATTGAGAAAGTCACCGGGTGTCTCTTTTATGAATAGAAGCTAACATGTTACCATATTTAAGATCTTAAAATGTTAACGAAGTTAGGAGGTTATAAATGTTTGTTTGGTGCAATGTGTTTGTTTAGAACTATACAGTTATATTCAACTAGTTGCAAAAAGTAAGTTGAGTATGTTTTCTTATACATTTAAAGTTTAATGACTGCGTTCCTTATTCCAGACGCTTTTGACGATCATTGTAAAATATTGTTATATAATGACTCAACGAAGTATTCTTTTCTTAGTTTCATACAAATAACACTTCTTAACAGCTGACGTTTCTAAATAAAAATCAACGCCTTGAGGACAACGTATAAACCAAAGTACGTGCTCTTTCAAGTGACAAATAATAAAGGAGGTTTGTAAAGATGAATCAATACATTTTGTATATGTGTTTTATGTTAGTGAAATTATTGAGAAACATGTTCTTATATTCGTAAGCCATACTTCCACCAATAATATTTTGCCCTGGATAATGGACACTCGATTCTTGTTTATTTGACGATATTTTGTAGCTCATTATTTCGTCAGTAAGACCTCTACTAAATATGTAACGAGGAGCCCACACACGGTATCAAGCTCCCACAGTAACAGTAGTATAATACTGAAAGGTAAACATATGTTACAATTTATCATATATTATACGCAAGTTAAAACGCTCTTCAAATAATGAAAGTGCAATTGTAATCAGTTCAAGTGAATAACACGCATTTACCCGAGACAATGGAACTATACCATAAGCTCTTTAAAAAAATTATAGTTTGTCCTTCAGCAATGAGTGTTAAGAGTTATATTGCAATCTTTAGTCAAGTGGAGAACGTAGGTGACAGATATATTCGATGTAGCAAAACCTGTTCCAGAGAGATACTCCAGTACAATGTGGTTAGAAAAATATATCCAATGTACACCTGGCCTCAGTAAACTATAGGCCTACATTACAGCATTCAACATTACCATGAGATGTAGCTGGCTTCGAAGGGTTTCCCCAAAATCGAAAAATCCAATAAATTATGGTGGCTTTGCCTCTGAACCCCAGCCCCTTCACCATGGCTTTGATATCTACTCCATAAAATTTAGTTTATCCCTCCCCCATTTATGTTTTACTCGCTAAGAGCAAAATATAATCCCAGATTCATTCGACCAAAAACACATTTCGCCGCTACTTTTCTTGATTTCCAAAGACCATTTGATTGGTTCTCAATCAGCAATGACCTTGTTCAACTTCTGTACCATAGTGTTCGAAATTAAATGTTTCATTGATTTAATAGATATCTCCCTAGGAATCTAACTGTATTTAAAATTTCTCTCTCGGATCCCATCTTTTTATTAACTTTCATAATGTTCTTTACCATCCCAGTGATCATCTTCCTTTTATTCTATTAGCTGGCGATGCCATGATTGCAACTGTTCCTTCATTTGTTTTCATTTTAGCCGCTGTCAAGATGTAACTGAATGTGTATGTACATTCTTCTAATTAAGCTTTTTAGAAAGGACGTGTAACACGCTTCATTGAACTCATTCCTACTTACATATTTTGTTTAACCTCTTATGGTCTTACCTACCGTAGTACGACTTCCGCGATACAAATGTAGTTTAATTATTAGTCTCTTACATTGTCATAAATCAGTATGTTCCTTTGAAAATGCACCTAAAAACTAATTAATAAAATACACACCAATTACAGACAAATGTACTCATCTTCTCTGTTTGCTTCTTGTCATTGTCATTTTTGTCGTGTATTTATTTTATGTAATGGAAGATATCCCCTCATATGAGCTTCTATTGAGCTTCTCCTTCTATTGTATTCTCATATACGTCTAATTATAATACCCGTTTGACCGGTTTGACAAATAAATGTGTAAACTTTAAGCATTTGACGTCATCTTCACTAAGTGTGACGAGATACTAATGGGTTGTTTTAAAAGTCAACCGTACTAATGCAATTCGGACCGGTAGAGCTCTACTAGGATAGGACAGGTCGTTAATTTGGAGGACAGTGAATATATACCTTAGGATACAGATCATAGTTTTCCTTTCCTCTCCCTCGCATCCCTTTGCTGTCGTTCTGCCCACTGAATCACTGCCTACTGTCGTGTTCCAAAAGTCTATATGAGACAATCAGCGTCCTAGTTGTGAGTATTTCATCAAAAGTCTGAATCAAATCAACGGCCAGTCGTTATTAAAATTGGAGGTTGATATCAGTGTGATCATCTACCAATGAACGTAAGAATTGAGTAACAATACAGAGAAAACAAAGAAAAAAAAGGTTCTCTAAGTTTGTAACTTTCATCTTCATTCCCATATTTACATCATATGAGGCTAACAATATGATACCTTACCGAGCCTGTGAAATACATTCCGTTGAAGTTGGATTTCTTCCGGAAACGTATTACTGCGCATGTAAATCGCTTCACGGGCACAGCTCATATGCAAGTTATGCGGCTGAACTCCCCAGGGTTACCAGCAAGGGTTGAATTATATTTTATATATCTTCCTTTTCCTAAAATGTTTGTGCATTCACGTCAATACGAAAAATCAACAAATGCTAAAGCTTCGCCATTTGGACCCCACGGGGCTTTGAATTACCTCCCAGAGAGATTACATTTCTCTGACCTGAATTTGTTACTATGTATCGACTAAGGGATAACAAGAAACATCTAAACACACAGCAGCTTGCCGGGGTTCTGCCGCAAGGGCTCTGAGATACATTCAATGGAAACTGTTTCTGACATTTATTGCTCATGTCGCAGCTTCCTGGAATTAGCTTAACAGAACCTTCTCATCTCCAGTCGATACAGAATGCACTAGTAATTAGACAAGATGCCATTTTTGTTGCATTGAAGCCGCTTTCAGAAAAGAAAATTGGTATTGACATTGCTATACACCCCATATCCCTTGACGAAATGGTGAATGCTTTTCACCAGTAGTAGCTGTAATTTGAAAGAAGACTATTTATTGCTAGTAAAAAATAATCAGAATATAGAGAAAAAAGTCCCCATTTCATCGGAACAAGGATATCTTTTGCGAAAGGAAAACAGGTACTTATCTATGCGGTAATAAATGTAACTTGAATGTGAAACTAATAGATTTATTACCATATATTGTAACGCACAGTTCAAAGAATGGAAGAGTAATTTTAAGCAGTTCAAGTGGACAATAACAATTAACACTAAAGAATGAAACTGCAGCCCAAACACTCATGTATATATTTTCCTGCGTCCTTCATACATAAGTGTACTTTTGAACGACCAAGTCGTATACCATTTAATGAAATGGACCCTTCAAGCAGCGGTAAAATTAATGAGACATTGTTTCGCAGGTATCTGGTTAGATTAGTTGTAATAAGTGCGTAGAAAACCATGCCGTATTTTCCTGCGCTACGATAATGCGGCACACGTCCCGACCATACATGAGTAAGCATTCGTGTCCAAATATATTAGATACACAGTATGAAAAATGTTCCTCCCCGCCTGGCCTAGCTAACTTGATCCGCCTTTATCTTCGTGATTTCATGTTCGATTTGGCTGAGGTAATTCAGCACCGTGTATCACCTCGGATAAGACCTCGCGGTTCACGCAAGTCTATTTGAGCTCCCCGTACTGCACTGTTATGTAATGTATACAACGTTTACGTACAAGGATACTGCTAGCCGCGACTCTGTGCTGTTTGGGCCTAGTTTATAATATTTTACTAGTAGAAGCTTACTAGTACTACTATCGCCAAATAATTTTTTTTTCTCGACAGTTCTTAAAGTTCAATACAAAAAGATAAGTTTATAGTTTCACAGTAATTTCTCATTCTTTCAGTAATAAAAAGAGGACTTTCAACAAAGTAAACTTATTAGTTAAAGAGAGCGAAAGTTCTCTCACAAATTGCAATTAACAATATCCTGTTGTTAGATTCGAAGGCACCTTAGCCCAGATTATGCTATTTGCTCTTGGAATTGAACTTCCAAAACCTGGATATGCTTTATTTACTAAATTCCTGATATTGAATTTTTAATTCCGGGAGAAACTGTTTGACTACCTAAAAAAATGAGCCTTTTGGTCGGATTAGGGTAACCATTTTGTTATAACACGTTCGTGACTGAAAAACAGGAACATCTTTAATATCCTTTATCACACAATCATTTATAAAATTGAGTAGCATGGAAAAATCATTGGTCACCGCGGCGGTTTCACTTTTACTTAACTGCATCTATAGTGTTTTATTAATAAAACTATCCGGATCAAGTACCATATACAAGTTTGCATTTACCTGCAATGAAGAATGTAGGTCCCTTTTAATACCTAACAATTGTAAATATATTCAATACTTAGTTGCCGTTATTAATATACCAAACATATAGATGAAGAATGGGCTGTACGTTCCTATCGTGATTGGTAAAATATCGTCAGATCACCCTTGCAGTAATGCGTTCTACTACAAGTCTACAAGCTACAGTAGAATAACCATGTGTACTGCCTCTGTGTACATTTGATGTGTTCTGGCTGTGTGTGTATTCCACTAGAAAGCTTCAAGAGTAGAATAAAAGAGGGTCCCTTTTTTCGTTCCTATGCAATTGTAGTGTTAATTTATCGATGGAACAACACATTACCAATGTTAAAAACAGCAACGCACATAGTTTCAAAGGCTCTCTATTTAGTTGTTTCTCAATGTTTAACACAAATAATATACCCACGTTATGTAGCGTAATCGTACTTATATTGTTCAATACCAAAATATAAGATACCGCTAAATATAAAATACAGTGTACCGCTAAGGATTTGGCTGAATAAATCACGATTCAGCAGGCTAAATGTTCATCGGTACTGGTAACAGGGCTTTTATAGTCATATTTGAGTAGCGAATACAGGAAAGGCCGGGGGTATACAAGTTGTCTGTTAGTATGTTCTTTGGTCTAGTTTTAGGGTCATCGCTGCATTAAAATATACTAACCATTGGTTCGTAGAGAACGTTAATAATCAGTAAAGCACCCAGTTACATAATTAGTTTATACATTGTGTATAAGGAACATTATGCTGGTATTATTTTATCCTCAGCCCGTATTACTACCGGTAGTATACACATTATGTAACTAATATAGGCTAATACGTCTTCTGTTAAGTCTTTGCTACCGGCATAGATACAAGTCATTGTTCGAACACCAAAGAAATTTTTAAACAAAGAAGCATGATATAAGGACTACGTTTAACCTTGCTGGAGACATTGTCGTTAAATAAGTATCGTATGACGATCAAGGCAATCTAGCTTTTACCAGACTCTCAAGCTAGTGCAAGTAATGGTTTGATATATCGCATGCAATCTTTCACTTGATGGTCAAATAACAAAGAAATGCATAGACCAACATAAACAAATACATTTTATTGAAACAAGCCGGTGAGGATGGGTTGTCAGCGTTTTTTTAATCCTGAGCTGTAGAAAAACAGTTATGATTGAAACTGAACACAACTAAAGTTAATAATATGATTTCCTTGCCTGTACATAAAAAACAATGAAATGAAATGATGATAAACTAAGCAGACACCTTGCATGAGTCACATGTTATACAGTTAAGTTAATAGCTATGACATAATATTGAATGGCGGTTTATTCGACTCCTTTCCAATCGAATGAGCCATTCTAATACCCTATACTATGGAAGGAGAGGACAAAGTGCTGGGTGGCAAGTTGGCAGGAGTATTGAAGTTTCTGTCAACTTGTGTGGATATGCGTTACGTTATACTATTAAGAATTAAATGAGTGGCTAATTAGTTTTAATCTCTTATCAGTGGGGAACCTTTGGAGTGTTGACCCTTCTTGCTTCCCTAATAATAGTACAGATACAACGGTTATACAATCTTTAGTGAAGATCTAATTTACTAAGTTCAGCAAACAGTTTTTACAGATAAGAACAAATATGTTTGTCATATCAGCAAAGTGACTTTACTTGTGTCATTGCTCTCATGAGGAAATGTGAATAGAGGGCGAACATCAGGGTGAATTTTATAGGACGTCTGTTAGTCGTGTTCTGAATTCTCGAATTCTGAATGACCGACCCTTAGCCTGAGTCGCAACCTAAACCCGTTGGGTCCTTCAACACCGGTGTACAGCACAGTACATTGTTATTAGCGACATAACAAAATTATGTTACTGTCGATATTCTTTCAACTTTGCAAACTTGTCAGGCTATTATACAGAACTATTTGGTCGGATAGGGAGATTGTGGTTTGAGATTAGCTTTAACCTTTGTGTCAACTAGTTTCATCTCCATGCACGATTAAGATACAACCCCAAATGGTTTGAATTACCAATTGTGTATTGCATGGTTTATTCATGTATACTGTTTAGTAGGTGTTTGTAGGAAATGGCAGAGGTGAATAGTAGGCAACACAATCCGATATAGTATAGGTCTACTGTGGATCTGTATATGACATTTCCTTCACAGTAGTCCTACGTATTCCATCACTCATAACCCTTACTCTATTATCCTGCATGTTAAATTTGAGTGTAAACAATACTATAATATATTAACTTTTATTCCAATATTTAACCTCATTTATTAATCTGTTTATAGAATAAATCAAATAAATAAATACAAATGTTGTATTTGTTGGTTACAATAACTGTATTGAAAAATAAGGTACAATTCCAAAAGCATAAGAAAAGTAGTTCATGGAGTTGCAGATTTTATTTCAAATGTTGGTTATATGACGACTATGTCGTCACGACAAGCTTTCTTGCACATATTTTCCAAGTTCAACTGACCACGTGATCATTGATGTTCTCCATTAATCAATACAAAGCTATTGTTCATAATTTGACATCCTAGCTAAATGGTTATAATGATATCTGCCGTATTCTAATTTTGGCATGCGCGTTATGTTAATACTGTTAGCGTTGTTATTTGTCATAAATCGCAGACGAACTACACCTTTCGTCTAGCTGTATATGGCATTGTCCCATACAATTTATTATTACATATTAATGCCTCTCTTATAAATTAATCTTCTGAAACAACCTCCCTGCCCCCAGGGTCCTTCGGTCGTTAATATAGTGTCAATAACACCTCACTTACCACCTGTATCTAACTAAGACATAATCTTTGAAACACTCATTTTTACGGCGTGATTTCAATCGATCGTGAAGCTAGCATTTTTCTTCAGCTGAACAAAATTGGTGGCGCTATGAAGCAACGACACAACGACATGACAGTTTTAGGAGGAAATGTGCGACAATCTTTGTAAGCATTCTCCCACACACCTCACACACACCTCATCACCATAGACCTTTATGAAATTTCCACATACTGCATTTTCATGTCAATTGTTGCTATAGTAAACGATAGAATTTCAATATCATGCAACAGCCTTACAACAATACTATATCCCCTTGTACATGACAGATTGGGTGCAAGGATGCAAAATATAATTTAACTTTACCGCCAAGCAGTCGTTCCTTTCGAGGCAACCGGCAATAGGAAGAAGAATTAGCTTGTAGCGATTTATTCAATATTATTTAATAATATTATTAAATGTGTATTATGTATTCAATATTACTGTTGGGCATATTACACATATACTCCTTTCGGATATTCGAAACGTAACGGAACAGAACGTTAGACAATGATCTTTTGTGAAAACTGTGTTGCAACTATAAGTTGTAGACAATGCCATTCCAGGTTTTGTTTAAGTCTGCCTCTGAAGAGATCATCTTATTATCGAGTTGTTACGGTTATAAATTTTGCTTACTGCTATTGTCTCTCTGTGATAACAATGAAGTTAAAGTGAAAGTGAAAGTGAAAGCTCTTATATCGTTTATTTGTTATTATTTAAAATATCTATGAGCATGCTTCAATTCTATTAGATTACTATCTTAATACAATATAATGGGAAATCATGAACAAATATTCTGAAGTCATTGTACTTTATGATAATGATGTATTATAATAATAAATCACTGAAACGCTGCGGCTACACCCCCTCCCCACCCATACACAATATATATAGTGCTGAGACATATTCCAAGGATGACAAGAGGAGTAATTATTCTGTCTTACATTTATTTGTGTGCTTCAAATTGCTAAGAGGCCAGCAATTAGCTGACAGTGCTGCAGGCGATATTTTTTTTCGTAGTACAGCGAGGGGAAAGTCATGAATTATTCATACATTTTAATAAATATTCAGATTACTTGTTTCTCAGCCACGTAAAGCAATAGCGAACAACTAAACGTTATGTGGGCTACTACTTGTACATCATGTGTAATAAAGTTCGTATTTTGTATGGTGTGACGATATGATTGGTAAGTACTGTGTGTAATTAGTAAAAATGTTGTATGGTGAAGCGAGTATCGACGAGCAGATTTTTGAGGCTCATAATTCCCTTGACCAGTCACAGTGAAGAATGCCTGGGTCTGGAAAGTACACAAAGAAAAGCGAAGTGGACATGATGCGTATTCCCAATGGTGTTGGTGTGAGTGATTGATAGGGGGGGGGGGGGTGCAAAGAGGCATTATTAGCCCACTAACTTGTAATTGTGACGATTGGTCGTAGCTAATCGTAGGGTCGTAGCTACTCGGACTA
>KN889201.1:0-17815 GCA_000934455.1 Apostichopus parvimensis | reverse complement strand
AGTGAAAATTTCATTTCTGCTCAACAGGAAATTTCTGTTAGATCATGAATAATTCATGACTTTCCCCTCGCTGTACTACGAAAAAAAATATCGCGTGCTGCAGCTCCCGGAAGCTTCCTCGTTGTTGTCCCAGGCAATAATTTACACCATCGGAAATACTTCATACACGTAAAGAATCATATTTTATTCAGTTATGAAAGCAAATTGTACTTTTTAAGAAAGATGAATCGAACAGTCACTGCATTTGATCCCTAAATGCTAAGCGGTATCGAAAGCGACGTTACTGGGTCAATGCAGCCGGTACCGACAAAGAAAAGCATACATCCACTGATGCCGACCCACTAAAGGAAATAAATTAAATCTCTCCTTGCGACGACAGTACCACCCCATATTAAGAGGATTGACACGGATCCAAACGTCAGTACGGACCATATGGCATGTGACTTCAGCGTGATGCCTGCATGATATATTAATTACATGACTACACTCATATTTCAATCGTAACATTACTTTAAACGTTATTTGAAGGTAATACAATTACAACCTCACTTGTTTTTGTTCCATAAAGGCGCTTTCACACCGGCGCGCGACGCGACGCGACGCGACGCGACGCGATACGACGCGATAAAAAAGTTGAAAACAATCAGATTAGTTAGGCCCTTTCACACCGGCGCGCGACGCGACGCGACGCGACGCGATACGACGCGACGCGATTTTTTCGAGTTGAAATAATTTCAACTTTTTGTCGCTTGTCGCCGAGTGTCGCGAGCGATATTTTTCGGTGACCAATCATCGCGCTCTGTAATATCACATGATCGGTTAGGTAAATGTCCATTATATCGTTCTAGAAACGTGGATATCATGGTTGTATAGGAGAAGGAACCGGGATGGTTATTACCCGGTTGGGAATGGATTTATCGATGACATAATGGTAAGTGATTTAGGCAGTGTATAGTTATTACATATAAATGCTCTACGATCACATGACAAAATATCTCCCGCGCGCGCCACAAAAACATCGCTGAGCGATAAAAACATCGCCCGCCGGTGTGAAAGGTCCTGCCACCTTTTTATCGCGTCGCGTCGCGCCCGGTGTGAAAGCGCCTTAACGTATTAGTTAGCATTATCCATTGAAAAGCTCAAGTTAAAATTTCCCGCATATGAAACTGTAAGTGCATTCATATTTAAGTGAAAGCAATTTCTGTATGTATTGTGATATTAGTATCTTAAATTCGAATTATTTTAATAGATTGTCAAAAGAACATCGAGATAAGAAACAAACCTGAATTAAAGGGAGCACTGAATCGGCATCCATTAGTTGCAACAATGTTAAGTGTATCCTGAATCGTAAAGAGCAATTGCGAAATCCTAGAAAATATAGCTCTAAGGTTAGAAAAGTTCTCACAATCAACATTTACAGTTTTCCTTTACTACATGATAAAGAATGATCAAATTAATTAAAAATTGTACATATGCAGATCAATTGCATTGAAAAATACTTCAAGTTCTCCATACTTAGTAACTTTACCACAAGTTATATTAAACATTTGAACATACACAAAACATGTTGAACGACTTAGATCAAGGTTAGATAGAACTTTAAGCTAAGCCTCAAAACAGCAGTGAAGAAGTGGGGTGGGGGGTGGGCGTTGGAAATAAGGACTATACAATTCCTCCTCTCGTTACACCTCACGCCAAAACGTTACATCTATTGACCATGAATAATATTACATTTCGTTTGCAACACTGAGGTTTGAAACAACGAAGTTGGTAAAGTGCATTGCAAGTTTGCCTACTATACTGCTTTACTGATATAAGGTGATAACTAATATAAGGACAATGATTCTGAAACGTTTGCAGTTCGTTTGAAGAAGCTATTTATTTATAAAGGAAAGTCGAACGTGAACGGCATGGCACGTTTCCATAATTTCCGGGTAGATGTGTGTATTAGTGCTGTGAAAGTTCGACACGTGATTTTGTCATGCCCGACTGTTGATATATTGTAGCATTGTAAATCGATTCGTGGTACGTGGTACATCGTCCATGTTTCGTTTATCATAGCGTGTTTGTCAGAAACATACATAGAGTTTATTCAGTGCAAATAACAAGAAAGTACATATTATAAACATGTAAGCATTGTTGGTGCTCATCATAAATTGTTGGTGCCCCTCCAACTAGGAGTATCTGCGTGCCAAGGGCCCAAACATTTCTGTTAAGCCGTCTCCCCAACATTTTGGTCTTATCAAAGTCGGCATGGTAAAAAAAATAGACTGCTGGGCTTTGTGCTTTATGTATAAAGGTAAGTGACTAACATAAGATTGTACAACTTTTGCGAACTTGCAGGAATTCCACGTTTATTTTATGCAAAAAGTAAGAACAACTGTGTAAGTCGCGGCTAAAATCCAGTGAGTTGTAATCCATTACAAGTACATTTTTCACACAAAATTCGAGCTAATATGCTGCATCAAGTGTTTATATATTTAAAATGAAAGATATTTTGACAATAAGATCAGGATTTTGTCGAAACCTGGTTGTTATAACACAGGCAAATTGTGCGACTCTTGTTTTGGGTGTAACAAGATGGCGCTAGTGACATTTATATCGCTGCAAAGCGTATTGTTCTTTGCAGGTGCGATATGGCTTTTATGTTTACATTTCTGTGTCACATGTACCTACAGGGTCTACTTACAATGTACTTTACAGTCAAGTACACTATGAATATTCAATTTTAACACTAAAATCACTATATAAATAGTTGGAATTTTCCATTTTTATTGGGGGTGGGTATATACTATATTTTAAAAGTATATGTATTATAGCAGTGTAAACAGTGTATTTGCGATTTTAGTTTTTCGACCTAACCACCTTTGTCATAGTGAAAGAAAGCAGAAAGTTAAAGCTTACATTGCGCGCCTTGGAGATGGGATTGGGGGGGGGGGAGTGGGATTGGTAGGGAAGAGGTAGGGACCTGTAGGAAGGGATAGGGATAGTAACTCTAGCTTTAAAGGTAACCAAACTCCAAGGTTAATTTTTGGCGGGCAATGAATTCCAAAATGTGAACTGCATGTCAGCTGGGCTTTCCTGGATGGTGTGGTATGTTAGGTTAAAGTATGATCCCCAAAATGAGCTACATCATTCCAAACGGTATCCTCTTGAAACCACGCTGTACTTAATGACCATCGTTGCAAGGTCTTTAAAACAGGGATGGGTGACGTTTAATTGATGGAAGGGTCTGCCTGACACAAATTTCGGCTCCAAAACATCACAGTCAAACAACTCTGTTTTAATCTTGTGTAGTATTTCAATATATAAAAGTCTGTACACTCCAGCGCTATGGCAAGGACATTTAAGCAACTTATATTGAGATTGCATACACCATGAAAGTACTTTAGAACTTCCTTTTCTTTTCTTAGATTGGTTATATACCAATAGACCTGTGTTTGCTGCACTATTATAGTACTCAAGAAGTGTTTAGTGTTGTGTAACCAAGTAGTACTCAGTACTAGCATGTGATCTGAAGTACTCAGACATTACAGTACTCGTACTCATCAGTGAAAACTCATATTCGGATGTACAAATGCTCCTACTTGAACTCGATTTAAAGCATATGGTCCTCGATTAGGATGAGTACTTAACTAGTACTTGAGAGTAGTAGATGAAAAGAGCGCTATGTTCTTTTGAAGTAATAACAAGAAGCCGCAGAATGTTTGATTATTTACATATGAATTACGGTATAGTTTTACTATATTACTTCACTCATACACCTATACTCCAGCAGAATATCATTTACATGCCAACTAATTCATTACACAAAAAACATGAGCGATGTTTGTCGAACGGTTGGTAGTACACGCGTTTTAGCCAACAATCTTGCATCATTAAAAGGACACCAGCAAATGTTTGATGATATTGACACATTATGAGTTTGAGAGCAATATCAAGGTCCGAGCTATGTCGTCATATTAAATATAACATTATTTGACTACAAGGGCTTCACAAGGGATCAGAAGTTTCTAAAGATTACATAAAAAATAATACAAAAGGAACGCATGAAAAGAACCCCTAATTAGTGGTCGGATTCTAAAATATTGAACTCGGACACTGTTACTCGTCACTCGGATTCTAAAGTAGTATGGAACTTTGTAGTGGGAACCACAACTACTCGGAAGTACTTGACAATGACATACATGTCCTCATCAAAAGTATGTCTATCTTGATGTTTTCATGCTGTGACTTTAAGGTTAGGGAAAAAACCACAGAATCACCTGAATACTTCTACATAAAAATGGAACCTTTGTGATTTCTGTAGAGAAAATTCCTGTTCTAATATGAATGTCTTTCATCAAACCACTCGTTTTCTCTAGGCCACTTCTTTTCAAAAATGTCAACGCATGGGCACCTTTTAGGAAATTTGTCTCGTTACTCGCAAAACGGGTACCTTTTCAAATAATAAAGTAAGTTTCCTCAAAAGTAAGGCCACAATTTAGTTACACTACTTTAAAAAGGGGTACATATCATTAATAAAAATGGGCACTTTTATTTCCAATTTGGATCATTGCGATGATCGTTCACAAACATGTGTACACATGGCCCTTGTGTTTCTGATTTCCCCGCACCTGCAGTAAAAAAATGGTTTGTACTACAAATGTGTATGTAATGAAAATACCTGAAAATACACGCCTTTGAATGAATCAAACTCACAAATTCGACATCCTACACACTAAGTTGTGGACAGAGAGATGCCGGTTATGATTAGGTATCCGTAAACCAAAATATAGTACATAAAACACTCAGAAATGTATTAAATTCCCTTTATATCTTGTTCATAGTAGCACTTCAAATACTATCAAACAAATTGAGTATGGAACTGATTTTGTGTCTGTATACCAGTGCTTAACAAACTGAAGGCAGACCTACAGGCACTATTCCTGGATCACGTAGATTTTACTAATACCCCAATTATATCTCTGGTGATCTATCTCTTATGAGTTTCCTCACTATGGACCTAAGCTCGAACTAAAAGTTGGTCCTTCATGTAAAAGCTAGAGAGGGTTGCCATTTGAAGGAATCCCAGAAACAGAATCATGTTCCACGTGAAGAAGTTATCTAATTACACAGATTCGGATTTGTTTGAAATGTTGTAATAATAACTTTCTTTGGCGATTTGTTGTTCAATACTGTTATGTACGAGGCTGTAAGTTACCTCAGATGTCCCACTATTTTGAAGAGTGAAGTGCTAGATCAGGTAATGACAGAAAAAGACCTTCATGTATATTCATATTGGTATTCTTTCTGAACTTAAACCAGTCCACGCAATGGTGATAACGTTTGTATATAGCGACGCGTTTGTTTCCATTAGACTTTAAATCCGATGACTCATAACGTACATGTTGGATTAACATTTATACTTGGTATGAGGATTCATCATCTTAATCGTGTAGTAAGGTCACGTAAGCTGTTGTTAGGTACATAATCTAAGTTTATAGAATCTCCCTCCCCCCCCCCCCCTGCCCTCCCCTTCTCAGACCCCCCCCCCCCCCCCCCCCTGACTAAAAAGAAATGACACCGTTTAAGTAGTATTCAGTCTACACAACGTCTACATTAGAGTTTGGAAGACCTAACATGGACAGTTGCACTGCAGTGGCTACTTTGTAATATGACAGTCGCAATTTTTCTGAACAGAATATATAAGCAATGGCGCTTATTGTTTATATCACGTCAACTTTATATTCAGATGAGTACCATTATCACTTTCAATAAGCTGACTCGTACATATGGGTCTACGACTTATTACGTTATCATGATAATCGCTGTTAGATGACTCCGTACGATATCGCGATGTGGTCTGTGTACCTTCATAACTTCATTTACATGTATTGCAAAACTATGAAATTCCAAAGTATCAATTTTCAAAGTATGTTCGACTGGAAATGTCAACGACGCAGCTTTTTGTTAGTTGCGACGTAGTTTTATAAAGTATAGATGGGAAGGCTGAACTAAATAAAGTGAGCGAAATATAGTAAGGTTAAAAAGAAGTATGATGTTATACATACAAAATCTTACAAAGAAGAGTATTCTGATGAAGAGAGGATCAAATAAAAGCCAATTTCTAGTAAATGTTTATCACAGGGTATATTTAATCCAAGTAAGCAAACTACATAAGTAAGTTAACGTTTTCCATCGAAAAATATAATCCCACCTCACCATGACAAGCAATGAGAAAGAACACAAGCGTCTAGCTACACTAAATAGTAATAAAGATCGCATATACATTTGTAGTTATTGAATGTTTTTGCTGCAGTTTTGGCAAAATGACATTATTACATCAGTTGCATGTAAATCACCATCATGCAAAGTTGATTACCCATGTTTATATCATTTAAAACTAATAAATCCGATATTCATGTTGTGTCAAATAATGTTACACTCAGCTTAAAGAAAACAAATTTTGAACATTGACAGATAAATAGATAGAGCCAACTGTTTTACATTCCTAAAACAATGGAAAGCAAAACGATTAAAACAAATTGATAAGATCTTGAAATAACCTGCGGGGTAAAACAAAACACGGTTTGTGGAAGCATGCTTTTTCGTACAATACGAGGGATAACAACAATGTTACAATTCATAATATATGGGATGTTTTTTTGTCGCTACTAACAGAGTTTAAGCTAAGGCTCAAGACGAAGTTGCCGTTTGCTGATTTTTCCCCCAAACACTTTTAGCTTGTTTAAAAATGTTCGATTCATACATTTTTTTTGCATTCTGACACCTGAACAAGCAATGAATGAAAACAACAAACACTGCAAAGCATATATTAATAATACTTTTAGAATACGTTTATGAATATTTAACTTGTTTAACTAAATCATACACGGTGTCTTACGAAGCAACTTGATCACCATACACACCACGATACCTATATGCTTCGAAGACACATCCGACCCTGTCACTAATAATTACTTCATTGAGTACAGAGTTACATTTCCTAAAATCAATTAACATCTGTTTAGTCTTCTTCATATTAAGAAAATTACTAAGAATATTAACAAACTAGTATTTGACGCAACAATGTATTTGAGCTGAATGAATGTTATCAAATATAAATTTAATTCATGAACTGCATGTGTAGTTTATGTAATGAATTGTAAGGAACTAACACATTATTAAACGGAATAAAACTAGAAGATGCAAGCCAATCAATTATTTGGACTCACATATAAAAGAATTAAATAACCATCAAATGAAATTATGTGGGAGTTTCGTTTCATGCACTTGTTGGCTAAAAGCATAGCGTTGCATAGTTTTGAATTGAAAAAAGGAGGAAATAACTTGAATTCGTCATTCTAGCTACATGAAGTAGGTTAGAATGTTCAAGGTGAGAATACACATTAGGACAATAGTACTAAGGTCATTCGTGATAGAGATTATGCTTTTTTTTAATAGAAACAGGAAAAATATATGAACGTTCTACATATAAGGAATTTGTTTTGTTATAAAGAAAATATAAAAATATCTATTCAAATGTTGGTGAGTTGGTTGGCACAATATTGCAGAACCTTTATTGAAAGTTGGTCTAGACCGGTCGCTTTCGAGACATTTAAAGTAGAATATTCCCTCTAAACATCATCTCTCGTTAGTGATCGAAAGGTTTGGCATTCATGACATTAAGCATATATAAGGATTTTCGGTGATATTCAACCTGCTTCCAGATATCATAGCAATCAATTTGATTGTAGAACATAATGAGCTAAACAACCATCAATATCATGTTCCTACCTCATGATATGGGTTATTGCGGAATAACATTTATAAACAATGCACTTGCTGTGATTACATCAATTATGCTGATGTTACCAGATGCATTCACAAAAATATCACCAAAATGAAATATATATTTGTGGTACAAAATGAAGATGTTATTGTGATTTACATATTCAAGACTGAGTGACTTTCTCAAACGTTGCTTTCTAATAAGTTAAACGTAATCTGAAGAGTTTTTCAAAAGAAACATAACCTCCAGCAAATTGAGTAAAGTTTTAAACTCTGAAAAACCATTACTGTTATTCCTTCCTTTTATCCCAAGTCCCATATTCAAAGTTATAGATCGTCTGGGAGTCAATATTCTTCCAAGAATCGCCTGTTGAGTATACAACTGCAAAAAAAAATAAATACCAACACATATTTAGCTATCACATTCTTCGACTAACATTTCAGCAGACAGAGTTGTTATTGAACGACGACCGCAAAGTATATGATATTAAGTTTCAGCTCATCTAAGAAGAAATTCAGCTTTACGAACTGAGTAGGTTGACAGCTATTAGGTTAATAGAGGATATAATATAACTGAAAGTAAATATAAATCAGATTTTAACTATTAAACTTTCAATTTCAATGTAAACGTGATGTTTTTACTTACTTGTAAAGTTTTTCTTCCTCTTTACAACTTTACCAAGCTTTTTAATAGTCTCTTGAGAAAATGTATTCATATCGCAATTGTGAAACCTATGAAAGGGTAGGAAAACACATTTATTTATTCGGTTATAAGTAGTCTTCTACATTTGGCACATAACCTGTTTAATATGTACGTGATCTGCATTTGAGGGTCTTTCATATTTTAAACCTCATATCTGAAAACGAAAAACCAATAACGTTTTCGTTAGCCAGCGTAGATATGAATTAATGTATCAGGTGATAGTCTTTAACAAAGGTTACTAAAACATCAATGATATGGTAGGTCAACTGGAGTTCGCAAAATGAATTGTACAATCTGTTTCAAACTAGGCAACAATCTATTTTTGCCAGTTTGTTTAACAACAGAGAATAACTCAAGTTTATTTACAGTAATTTGTCGAAACACTGTCTTCTTGCAAACAATATAAGCATTGATTATTACGTCCATGTCACACCAGAGAAACACTTTCATAGACTTTCTTTGGTTTTAATTTTATCTAACATGACCTTGAATTTAGTTTCATCTTTCAAATATTTACCATATGTGACATGAGCATTTTTGGACCAGGCATCATCTTAAACGACCTGTAATATATGCCTTGTGTGAAACGTAATAAAGCCCTAAAATGGGAAACAGAGTGTACAACTTTCTTCGAGATCAAATACATGGTGTAAGAGCATAACCTTCGAAACTAATGTTGACAGACATATCGTTAGCTACATAGACATTTTGCTGTGGCGTTAGCTGAATTTACAGGCATTTTCTACCGTATGACCTAATCTTGGCATCGAGTCCAAGCAGTAATGAGCTAACTGTTACCTTCAAAGGGACTAGCCTTCGTTCCGGGATACGGCTGTTTTTCCTAGAATCTGTATCCATGTTGTAAATCAAGTTGCTCTATCTCACTTTTTGTCACATAATAGGGTTACCTTAAAACTCAGCTGTTACTATAGTACTGTTATGTGTGCCAATAGAACTGAGCTATTTTTTCCTGCAAATACAACAGACAGGTGAATGACTTGCAGAACAAAGTTAAGCGCTATATTACCAGCTGTACACTCTGTATGGCAATTAGCGTGCTACGTGAACGACAATACGTGACTACTACAGTCTCTTCACATTCCGTAGTGTTTACTTCTGACGTCTGGCAAAACATGAGATAGTTAGACGGCCTCCAACTTTCCTGTCCGTAAGATGTTGCCTTTAACCACAACTTTCATAAAAGCATGGAAAATGACTGAAAATACTATTTTCAAACCTTCTACGAATGCAGGGTCACTGTAATATATAAGATACACAATAACTTACTGAAGCGTTACGTTTATCTTTTTAGCAATGTACGTTGCGAGCTCAAGTATGTCGTTGTCTTCAAGTTTCTTCTTACTCATCACAAATCGGTCAGCATTTGGTAATGGTAAGTTCGTGAGAAACTGTACGGAGAAATCCCCATCAAAAACGAATGTCCCACGAGGATACTATTGAAACATTAAGAGAAAACAATATTTAATTATTGTTCTCCATTAAGCATGATCACGAGGAGCAAAAACCCATGTCCACACACAAGCACACACACACTTACACACATCACCACTTCAAAAAAGTCAAGTCGACTCTATGTTATTGTGCCAACTTTTGGTACCTACGATTACGTCAGAACAATCCACCCATTTTCAGTTCACTACCTCATGGGTGTGAGGTGGGCAGCAAAGGTAGTGCAAATTTATTCACAAATTACGAGAGATCAATATTACTATATAATGTTTCTACAACGTATTCAATGGAATATAAACAACGTTCACCGGTGCAGTTATGTATATGGATCATTTATGTTAAGCACTCACGTAACAATTGATGCTGTTACGGTCTCAAAGATAATTAAGATTTTACTAGTAGTCGATTTGGATGAATTTATTCCATAATTTTACTGTATCTGGCTAAACTCGTTATACATTGTATTTGTAAACCATTATGTAATGCGAAGAAAACTTACATGTTTACTGCTACAAAAAGTGAGAAAGTCTTCAATATTATGTTGTTGATACGGGATTTCCGTCTTTGTAATAGTAATCTCCGCATTCCTGTTCATTACATTAAACATTCGTTTTCTTACTGGAAAGTCAACTTCATGAAAGCAATCGATAAAGACATTCCACATTCCTTGTTTTTGAAGTGCATGAAGAATGTGTATTTGCTGAGTGTTATCGTCGCTTAAACCTGAAACGAACATTAAGGCTAATTTGAATTCGTCATTTGTCAATTTAGTTTGCCAGGATAAAATATTTCTTGGTTGCTCCGGCAGCAAATAATGTCCCAGCAAAAATTCTTTAAAAAATGGATAAGCAGCATCGACACAATTTTCAGAACTCACTGTAGTAACAACGGCATGCGAATTGTTTGCATTAACTTTAAGCAGTCCAATTGACAAAGCCTCTTGAAGTGAATATTTCCTCTGTTCTTCTTGCCAATCCTCGATTGATCTCATTCCTTTGTAGAACGTTTCTCCAATGGTCTTTCGCAGTGCTAAAAACTTAGACATTTCGCAATGTTTGTTACCCTTTGTGATATAATGTCTTTCCATGCTATTTACGTGTGTTTCCAGGATCTTTGACATACGACAATGATCGCCATGTTTATTGCCCTGTTTTGTTACTTCCAAGGCAAATAAATACAACCTTGTCGTAACGAATAATGGAACCTTACACAACTCTTTCAAGAATTTGTTTGAATAACTAAGGGAATAAATCATTTTCTTCACGATGTTGTCGTCTACCTTTCCATCGTGTTCTTTCTGACACGAATTAGACTGCATACTTTCGATTTTCTTGTCAAGTTCACCGTTAACACTTTCATCATTTATAGTTTTACTTTTGTTAATATAGTCCCCAGGATCAGTGCTTGGCTCTGAACTATCCAAAAGAGAACTTCTTTCCGTGATTGGTTGCTTATTTTCTTCCTCGTGATCTACAGTTCTTGATCGATCATGGTATAAATACATTTTTGCACATAAGTCTTTAACTTGGTTCTCGTTGAATCCTTTCAACTCAATCGTGATGAATTTATCGGGATATGAGAAATTTAAGTTACGCGATGCTACCCACATTCTCATTTTGTGATTTTGCTGTACTGTTGTTGTTAATTGAGCAAGTAGCTTATATTCATTTTCTTTCATGTCCAATTGTGTACCCGAAGCGCTTGCTTTAGGTGGGTGTTCTTCCTTTTGCATTTTGTTCCATTCGTTTTTATTTATGATACTGCACAAGTCACTCAATCCGTCAATTAGGACAATAACAGGTTGATCTGACAAGAATTTGTTGACGTCGTTAGTTTCTATTCCTGAGTCATCGGGCATGTCAGTCATTATTAAATCAACGAGACTCATCTGATAGTTACTGTCAGTCAGATGTATGTTAATCAAAACGTAAGTTTTTTCGTCTTGTTGGATCCATTGGCTTAACATCTTCAGAATCAATGTTGTTTTCCCAAATCCGAGACCTGCCGTCAAAGCAACCCATTTTTCTGTTGGTGGATTTGTATACAGTGTTTCTGTAGATACTTCGTGCTGTCCCTTGTTTTTCGGTCTTTTAACTATACACTGGCTGTCCACGTAGATGGTGTCAATAGCAACGGATACCGTGTCATGGTGAAAGAGGTTGATATGAAGGTGTTTAGCATAACTATCACAAAGACAAGAAATGAACCTTGATAGCCTCTTATCTTTGTCTGCAAAGTAAAAAGATAAAAAAAAATTGCTTGATTAAAAAAGCATTAGTCAATTCGTAAGTTTACAGAGAAAAAGCTCTTGTCAAAAGGTTCTATGATGTATTAGTATAAACAAGTTTTCCCTTCTTATTCCCTTTATTCCTAATTCTTCAAATGACTAAAAACCATTTTTAGATCCTGCATACCTCTGATCGTTTCAAAGGGCCATTCTTGACAAGCCATCACCTACCTAGAGACACCAACATAAACATAACCTGCTGGATTTGATAGCTCATGCTACTGTACCAGGGTTAACGTCCAACTCCACTCCTGTCCAGCATGGTACTTTCAAATGTTCCCTACCCTCCAGGTAGATTGTCTGCAAGGTCCACCTCTCGGAATCGGATTCTTTTACCAGTCACAACATACACGCAATACAAAGTGTTACATCACTTGAAGTATATCGAGGGTTTCCTTCCTAATCTTCTTTTTATCACCTCCATTACTAATTACCTCATGTTGCTACTCCCCTCAGATTTGATCTCCACAGCCCTGAGTCCTCTCATTGTATTTTCCTATCATAATTATTTCTTCTTTCTTGACGTGTCTATTTTTGTTATATTCATTGCTAACTTCCCCAGTTTGTTTATATGTCCATTTTTGTGTTTTTTATATGTTCTTAGTTTTTATTCGTTTCACTTAGCTCTGAAGATCTTGCTGGTATCAAAACGTCAGACCCTCTAAATTGTGCACATTTATATATATTTGTTGTCCTTTTCTAGCAGTAGACAAGCAATTTGCTAAAATGTGTGCCCTTTGTTTTACAAATTTGATATCAATGAATCAACGAACTTACTATTAAGTGGTCTCTGTTTCTGCGATCTGGTGTTGAATTTTTCAACTTTTTCATGTGAGCCCTCCTGAAAAAGTTAAGCATAATAAATTCTCACATTGTTATTTTAAGAAGTTGTGTTGGGCTACATTATTATCTTTGATCGAACATTTCCGCAAATTTAAAGAATATATTACATTTAAATGAATGTACAGCTACCTCTCATATGCCAATGTCAAATATTACAATTATAATGCAAACATCATAATGGCTTCAGTAATTAAACACAAAAACAAAACAAACTATTACTGTTGAAAATTAATTTGGACCTTACCTGTACACTCATTCCAATGGTAACTTCATCGCTCTTTGCACGCTCACCTCCTAAAAAGGAAATCAATCTTTCTTGGTAATATCGTCAATTAAAGAGCTAATGCATTAGTCATTTTTGCAGCCTATATGATCAGTTTATACGTCGCAGACTCGGTGGTGCCTACACACGTATTTCTGTTGAAGTGATACCTTAATATATATGTGTGAAGGATGTATACTAAAGTGTGTATTATGATATTTGTTTTCAACCCTAAAAAGTATCTTACCAGACTTTTTCGTTTCTTGCTTTCCATTAGTCTTCTTTCGTAGACAACAAATCAGAAGAATTAGAGAAACTACTAAGAATACTACCCCGACGAGGGATATCACCACCCACAACAACCATGATTGATTATGCAATTGTGGAGATATTGTAGAAGTAACTTCAACAACTGGCTCTCCTGCTGGACAGGGATCTGAATAGATGAAATCAAACAGTTTAAAATGAAAAACGTTATCAACTATACATTTTACTACACAACAAGTGTACAATCTGCACAATAACTGCATCGTACTTGTGTACTTGAGTGAATACCTACTCCTAATCACTTGCATGTATTTCAAACCGTTGGTTTGACTAACAGACACCACGTAGACTGTTAGACACCCAGTATTTCTCTGATAATCCTAAACCAACGTTATCTTTCTGGAACTGTCACTTGTTTTTATTTGTGTTCATTTTTGTTTTGTGTTTGGTTTCTTATCATCGCTTGTTTTGCATATTGCTATGTATACGCTACATGCTTTAAAAGAACATATCCTTTTTCTATTACTAAAATGAAAGTCAATTACTATCATGTCGTTCTATTGAACATTCATTAATTCATGGTCTGGAAGAAATTTAATTGACTATAGTCGGTCAACATAAACATAGGCATGTATATTACATTACAGTCACAATTATATGTATAGAAAGATCTAATGAATAGACGTGTTCACTGACACTTAATTTGTACTAACCAGAGGTTACCCTGACGTAACTGTCTTTACGGTGCAAAAGGTTGATGTCATCTTGTGCCAGACATCTTATATCAGCAAAACCTCCGCATGCGTCGAACGAGTATTTGGCAGATGTAGATGTGTCCCATGTGCCCAGCTTTTCATTTTTCTGTGAAATAGATTCGCCTGTAGTAAACTGAAGATGCTCGCTACGTCTAATCTCCAATCGAAGCAGTACTTTTGGTCGAGATTCAGTAACTGTACACTGTAACTGGCCCGTCCGTTTTTTTTTGTAGTGAACAATTCGAACATGAAGAACAATTAGCTATCAGTGGACACCCCTTTTGTGGACTGACTGGAACAAATAAGTGCAAATCATATAGGCTGTTTTTTGCAGTAAAATGAAAATTTGCTTTCCAAATTCTATGTGTTAATCAACTATTGCTCTCTGGGCTGTTTGAACACGTTCTTCTTGTTGGCGAACAACAGGTAGGTCGATACGACACGTGCAAATTATTTTCAAATTAAAGAAAATAATCTTTATTTTACAGGAAGATTTTATAAGTAAACAATACTTTAGGTAATGTATGCAACGTCTATTGCTTAACCACTTACAGAATAATTAGATAAGGAGACATACTGAAAACGATTTCAGACTTTGAACCAAGACATACAATAATAAGAAAATATAAAATCACCATTCATCAATTTTTTTATCAAAGGCTTCGTATTTGAGTACTTTGCAAGGTTCCGTATAGAGTTGTGGTTGTATCTGCAAATGATAACTATAAAAGTGACAAGTAAAATAATATGAGGTACCTTTAATGCTGACAGTAATGGTTTCTGTTTCGTAATTTCCTGTTGCAAAGAATGCTACCACGGTATATACAGCCTCATCTTCAAGTTGGGCGTTCGAAATTATTACATCGCCGTTTGATGTGATGTCAAATCTACTGCTGTCATACAGAGTTCCTGATTTGAGGTTGTTCTCCAAAGCAAGGATAGGACTTGTACTAGATGTCGATCCAACGTACCATAACACCTCTGTTGGAGGTTCAGATGTATTACATCCGATCGTTGCATTGTGTCCCTTCTCGATTATAATATTTGACGGACAGCTGAGCTGCACACCTATGAAGAATTAAAGATGATTAATAATTTGCTATTACTTTACATGCATCTATTTACTTGTATTTTGTTCATTGTATTATAGTTAATATTGCGTAGTTATTATACCTTGCTAGATTCCATTTAAATAGTTCAGTGGCTGTCAAAAAGGAAAACGAAACTGACATTATCTAGTTTCCCATGTTATGGATAAACTGCTAACATAAGTAAGAACTATTTCTTATGATGAAGATCGTAAACATAATAAAGTTGTACCAGACAAAGTTTGGAAGCGACAGCACATCTTAGTCTTGGGAAGATTCGCCTTTTAACGATTTTTATGTTTGATAATACAGTTGCGTGGGTGTTTACTTTATGTTCTTGTGTGTTAATAAGACGTTTTAAATTTTTCATATCTTGAATCGAAAGCAATAGGCCGGGTACCAATAGGCTGCAAAATGTAGTCATTCCGGTTTATTTCCTGCTGTCGGCTGACAGACATTTTGAAATATAGTATCGAACTACCTCCTGTTGTGTTAAAAATGTAAAGTAAGTTTAATCTCTGCATAAGGTAAATTTCGGACGAAAGCAATATCTACTATGTATGTTATTTTGGACCTGATTTATTCAATAATTTGTATCTTTCATAAAACAATCGGGCGGCATTTCCTCCTTTCATCCTCTCCTCTTTTCCTCCATCCCATCTTTAGTTAGAATTTGATAAGCAAATCTGTTTAAGCAATTACCCAATATCTGTTCACATCATGCTCCCACCTCCCCCCATCCCTTCTTTGTGATTAAGAAAGAAGCAGTCAGTCGCTTCCCTTTTCTGTCAGTAAATTTCCGCATGTGATGACGTGGTTTATTTTCTTTAGTTAGAATTCGATAAGCAAATCTATTTAAACAATTACCAATATCATTTTACATCATGCTCCTACCACCCCACCCGCCATCCCTTATTTGAGATTAAGACAAGAGCAGTCAGTCGCTTTCCCATTCTGTTAGTTAATTTCCGCAGTGATGACGTGGTTTATTTTCTATATCTGTGTGTGTAAAACGTACTTCCGGTAAGCAAAAAATGTATAATTTTGTAGATTACATTAATTACGCTACTGCTTAACCAATAAAACAGACAACGTGCAAATCCCTGGTCCATTCTTATTAACATGTTACGGAGTAAATTTTAACAAGCATACTCATCTGTGAAAGCACTAGGTGCAAAAATGAGGACAAGCCAAGCCGAGGTTATGACAGGCACCACCATGATGAATGTGCGCTGCGAGAAAACAAAAACAGTCTGAGATAACATGCATGGTTTGGTAAAGTCATCTGCTGCACGTTACACGTGAGCATCCCATACAAATGATAAAATATAGTTTTCTCTTTCGATGTCAATAATGTACTAACTACTAGACAAAGGGAAGATATTAAGTATTGAGGAAGGCGTGGATTAAACAGAAGTAATATATTATGTCTTAGAATAGTAAGGTGAAGTTAGAATACAAGTATGTCAACAAATTTATTTGCTAAAAGTTGGAATTATGAACATCTTGGAGCGATCATATTTATTAATACGTTTGAGCTATCAGTTTCATTGCCAACATGAAGCGTCCCAGAGAAATGATGGTTAAATTGAGTAAACCTAATGTAACATGCTGTGAGATATCACCTTTCATTCAAAACGTCTCACATAAAGCAGTATCGATACGTTAGTTCTAGTTGTGATCGTCTGTCAAGTAGTCAAAATAACAGTCAAAATTGTGGTATTACAGTTGATGAACATTTACGACTTTGTAGTTGCCATACTGAATGACACGAATTTCCGAGCGTTCCTTCTAGGTAGCCGTAGACGAATGATGCTTTCACCTCGACCCACAAAAGTGTATATCCGATCAACCGTTCTGTTCAAATTTCATTTATATTTCTGTTTTTCTTTTTCTCAGTCGGAGTTAAATAGTAATCGGGTGATATGTTTCTGTGGTTTCAGATCGCATTGCTCTCTTTGTTTACATCTGATCTTCTTGCCAAAGGTAAATATTTGCTATTAAATTACAGATCAACCACGCTATGTTGTGTACTGATATTATTGGTGATATCTAATTTATTTTCATCTTTCAGGAGAGCGGCGATTTGACCGTGAGTGTAACTATGGGAATAGTTCGACCAGAAATCAGCATGTGAACTGCATATGCTCGCGTAATTCATCGATGTGTTTAATTTGCAATGTATCGAAATATAGCCAAAATCTTATTTGGTACAACGACATCAGCAAGCTTACTCTAGCCAGAAAATCATTCAAGAAAACAAATAATGAGAGCTTCGAAGTAGATCAATGCCATTCTTCAAATTATTCCATTCTGCTCTTTACGCCTTGCATTAAAGAAAATCAAGCGAAATACTCATGTCGTGAA
>KN889200.1:7392-25302 GCA_000934455.1 Apostichopus parvimensis | reverse complement strand
TTGTACTCAAGAGGCTGAATCTGCATACCATGTATCAAGTTTAACAAAGGTGGACGTTTGAGTTATCTTGTTCACAAAATTTTCAGAGTTTGACCTCTGTTGACCCCAAATGAACATTGAATTTCGAAGCAAGCTTTATGATTCCTGTACTCAGTAAGACTGATCCCCATACCAAGTTTGAAGTTAATCCACCAATAACATTTTGAAGTACCGTGTTTACAAGCAAGTGTCACATACATACACACTCGCACACCATCACCATCGACTCCTTTTGACTCCGGCAACGAATCAAAAGTCGTAACCAAAATCGGGTTGCAATGGTAAGAAAATCCTTTTAATCTGTGTACGTTTTGTCAACACAAACACATGATATGATATGATATGAAGTTATCAAACTATAACATCCTTTAATCATATTTATAGATCGTTATATCATTGTTGTTTCCGTGCTTAGTACCGGTGTTCATTTCCCCTTGTCATCTGCATGACGTGGTTTAAAGGGGAAAAATACCTTAGTTATAAAGACCGCGTTATACTCAGTTGTTATGTTCATAATACGTGAACCTGTTTGACTTAGCTTTTAAGTGTTACATCCGCAATTTGTAGTTCCCAGTTGAAAACCTCAAACAATACTTGATAAAATATAGTTCTTAACACTGATGTCACATGTAGAAGAAGGTACCAAACATACTTCCTTTAGATATTAGGAACCTATCAACAGTTCTTGTTTATCTTTGAACCAACGGATAAACTTATTTTGGGTTATTGAAAACAAAAGGCAGATTAAATATCTTAGTCTGTACCTACTTAAGCTAAAATATAGTCACTTATCCGTAATTTACAAATCTTGTAATAATCAATATAGTCCAATTTTAAATCAAAAGTATCCTTCATTGGATGAATCAAATAGACTTTTTCTTTTCGAAAGAATATTCCGTATGTAGAAAAACTGTTGTATACTTAGGCAGAAATCAACAACATTTTTTTGCCTGCGTTAGATTTAGTTAATTACAACAACGAAATGATATGAAATACTGATTCAATAACAAGTCGATTAAGGTTTGACCAGTCAGTTATGAATCGTTTCAATATAGCTATCACAACAACTCTTACTGATGTAAAGAAATCAATTTGAATTTTAATTAAATATAGACGAAATATCATACAAATCCGTGTTAACATGACACATTCAATGTTTAGTAATTGAATTGTACATTACAATTTCATATCGCCAAATTCTAAAAGTGAATTTTCACTTTAAGATCACAAATTGAACAACGGCGAACATTATTATCGGAGCGCGGGCATGGACACTGTAGCAATTTGAAGCAAGACCACAGAGACGAATAAAGAAGTAGCCTATTTAACATGGCATGTTGTAAACTGAGATATTGTAAGGGTAACCTACCGTGAGGCACGGCTAAGCCTGCAGAGAATATGCTTAGTAACGCTCACAAACGATATATCCAATTGAACAATATGCACTGCCTTGTATAGATATAATTTGATCGCGTTCTTTCATTTTATCTATTTGATTTACTTCTAGTTTTGTTTTAGTTCTTATACATCCTTCTTCTTGTTTACATAACTTGGGCTGAAATAAGCACGTTTACTGGAATATTCTTACGACATAGTGGAATTTCTGCGTACTTTCGCTGACATTCGAAATTTTCACATATAGATTACACATTACGAAATGAAAACACAAACTGCAATGTCACAATATTGCGACATTTGGGATTTATATTGCAACGGTAAAAACGTCATTGCAACGGTATCAACGTCCTATCACGCATGCGTTCTGTAAGTTAACTCTCATATTAAGCAATCAAGTGTGGGGATTAACCGTTAATCTACGATAGGCAATAGTACACAATATATAGCATATGGATTGTTTCGATGATCATATTGCATGTAATATGTACTTAAAGTGTAAAAGTTCAACAGTTTAACAGTTTTTTACAGTTTTTACTATGGTAACATATTAAGAAGCGTATATTAACTTTGTATGTGTGTTTATATATATATATATATATAACAGTTTAACAGTTTTTTACAGTTTTTACTATGGTAACATATTAAGAAGCGTATATTAACTTTGTATGTGTGTTTATATATATATATATATTTAGTATATAATTATAATCACGCATATCCGTCATGA
Organism: Apostichopus parvimensis; assembly: GCA_000934455.1. Classification (NCBI taxonomy): domain Eukaryota; kingdom Metazoa; phylum Echinodermata; class Holothuroidea; order Aspidochirotida; family Stichopodidae; genus Apostichopus; species Apostichopus parvimensis. The sequence goes on along the minus strand of KN889200.1, from coordinate 23,138 downwards.
GACAACAAGAGAAAATGAAACAATAAATGAATATTATGTAAATACGTTTTGTATACGCATACCAATAACTGATTTTCATTTTAGGGATTTTCTTTTTATCCTTTCCATTTGGAGATTAATACTATGTTTATACGTTCAGTCCAACAGTAAAGATTTCACAGTAGGTATCCAGATAAGGAAGTCTTATGTAATACATACCGTGTTGTCTTTTTCGAGATGAATTTATAGGCGCGAGTTGTATTGTTATTACTGTCCATATGACATAGCTAGGGAGTATATATATGAAGATATAGTTCTTAAAATATAAATCTTTTTAAGCCCTGAAGCTGGAAGAAACTGAATGTTCAACCCATCACCGTTAACTTCATTTAACGACACAGCTGACTATATTGATGATTATACACGTTAAGCCATACAAAACGACATGAAGTTTGTATGATGGGAAGCCACGCAAAGGGCTACAAACACATAAAGTCACATACAGCTATAGTAAAAACTAGTTTAGTCAAACACAACTAGTCAGGTTTTAGGAATGTGGAGACTGCCGCTTTAAACAACGAAACCTTTTATTCATAGAAAATGCTCGATAGTTTCTTTGAACGCGGCAAACAGCACGCGGTTAACACTCATTCTGGAATTTTCCGTAAATTTCGTAATTGCAATTTTGGGATATATTACGTGTTTTTAGACTTACTAACGGTATAGATTCTAAATCGATCGTGGAAACTGTTATCTACACATCACTTATCCCCACAAATCATACTCAAATTATTTTACTACTCAATAAACTACTATAATATACATAGGGTTATGCCATAGTGTCTACGCTTTTAAACTTATTGGCAGAGTGTCAAGAACGTTTTAAGGGCTTCCGTACATACCTAATTTATCTACCTGCTTAATGTTCGTGTGCGAAATCAAATAGACCCAGTTACGGGAGCTTAAAAGTGCCATCAATATAACAAAACTTTGCCCCAATAATTCAACATTTTTAGAGTGTGAAGACTCGCGCATAAAGAAACGTCTCATGCCGGTAATCTGAACTAGTTTCGAATGAGGTGTAACAGATCACCATCGATCCCAGAAAATACACACATAGCTTGCTACTGTTGGTAATTAGACACTAGTGTACAGTCAATAAACACTGCTACGGTCAATACCCACAACACAGCGTATATAGCAACGATGGATATCTCAGGTCTAGATAAAGATAACAAGGTATCGCGTTTCATTAGTGTCTGCATTTTGTAGCGACAAGAAGAAAACTTCACTTGCAAGCAACGGAAAGATAACTTTTTCAGCGCGGCACGCGGTTTGGGCGAGTCTTCAATGGCTTTAAACAAGAATGGTCCTTGGAAACAATTCATCTTTGTATTATCGCGGGAGGGTGACAGATTGTGAAACCTGTGACGCCCCATCGATGACAACAAATATTTAGTCATTGCTCTTTTTCATTGTTCTATATCGGATTTGGCGTCAAACACAATAACGTAGCCCTAACCGCATATAGGAAGCAATTTCGAGGTGTGAAAACTTTCCAACCGATGAATTTATTCCGGGTCCCTCTGCGATTTGTGCACCGAATTTCAAACTGCCGTATAAAGCCTTCTATACGAAATTTTGTTCACAAACTTATAACCGTGACCGAGAAAGCTTATCATGTTGGTCTGGTTTTACTGCGGAATTTGATACCGTACGATATTTAAGCGTTCTATTTAAGCCTGTTACTATTTTGCATCTATTTCTCAGTACACTTACTAACCATTCATCATCAATAAGAGCTTACTTTGTTTATGCATGGCCATTAGTACATTTAAAGAGAACAACCTTATTATTTGACAATCAGTTCAAGGTTTCATGCCTCGGCAAATGCAAGAGCAGCTAAAAATATGTCTTAATAGAAATAAAATACAACGAAATATAAATGTATCACTAACCCTCATCCCACCCCACCCTCCCAAATAACCAATCCCTGTGTTAGGTACATGAAGATCCCACCCAAACCGATCCCTAAGTTAGGTAGATGAAGAAACAAGTTGAAATCTTAAGAGACGTGAATACCTAACTGAGGCTCATTATAGGCTCATACTCAAAGGCTCATAAACATTATAGCCTATATAAAGTATTAAGATGCAATGTTTATTCAGATCATTCAGAAAATCATACTAATGAGCTGTTTCCTTCTTTCAAATTAAGTTAGTAACCGCTGGTCGGATCATAGGCCTTATTTGGGAAGAATTTTAGAAGAATTTACGTAACGTTGCATATTCAACTGTTACATGTGTTGAGAGAATTTAACTCAAAATTTACACAGAAAGATACGATAAGAGTCCATACCAATGTACCAAAACATTAAGCTATAGAATTATGAACACGACGAGACCGAATAAAACTCCCTTACCTCTTCGCAAGGATAACAGTTGCTCGTTACATGGCCAATTGCTCAGGCTCTCCACACTTCGTTCGTCGTTTATCCACGGTTGTACTAAGGTATAATGTCCACGCATCATAATGGTTTCCGCTATCTCTACGTACCGAGAACCTTTTACCGCCATGCAAACAATGAGTCTTACAGTGCGACACAAAGCGACGTTTCCCTTTCAAGAGGTTCAACATACAGAAGTGTTTAATGGACATCACGCTTAGGCTTTAAACAAAAAAAGGTTCTTGACTTCGAACATATCTGGAGACAGAGTTATCTGACGTAACTAAAAGGTATCTTGTACTAAGAATGAAAATGTATTTAAGTAGCTAACGATGGGGTAAAACAGTTATTTGAATGCTTCTGGCTAACTTATTTATAAAGTCATATTATACTAAGATTGATTTCGTCCTATATACAGATACCTCTTCTACACTCCCGTAAGTAACTCTTGCACAATATAGGTGCTTTTTCCTCTTGCGCAATCGTTAAAAAAAACTACGGTGTTCTTGTACATACTTTGGGAGAGAAAGTATGGAAAATAAAAAAAGAATGAAAATAAAAAAGGAAAGAAAATGGTAAGCCTAGACGAATCTAAAACTCAGAGCACAGACAATGAGAATTGAGACGAGAGATACATTCACCCAGACACTTCATATAATGATATTCTGCAATCGGAATTAAACGTCGACTGTTAATTGTTGTTGACCATAGGAGATATAGTTGTATTTCAAGGAAATTTATTTAGGTTTCGAGCGTAAATATAAAACACACAAAATGTTACATTCGCTTTCAACTGGTTGCATTATTCTCATTTCATCTAGTCCTATCTTGCCTCTGCCACCATTTCAGAGATAGCGTCCATGCATATAAGCGGTAAAGGAGGAGTTCGGAAGAACCTAGGAGCATCCATTTTCCTTTTCCCAAGAATAACATTTGCTCGTTACATGGCCAATTGCTCAGGCTCTCCACACACCGTTCGTGGTTTATCGATGGTTGTACCATGGTCCATGGAGGTAGTTTTTACCTCCATGGTTGTACTTAGGCAAGGGCGTAGGAACCGGGGGGGGGGCGGAAGTATCATTCCGCCCCCCCCCCCGCTCCGCAAGTCAGAAAACCCCTTTTTCATTTCCAAATGAGAAAAAAATCTCATTTGGAACACCAAATTGCATCTAAGGCCAGGTGAAAATGCAAAATTATTTACAAAATGGAGTGGGTGTTGAAGTGTGCTATATTGCACCAAAATGCACCTGAGGCCACCTGGAAATGCAAAAAATTCCCTCCCCTTAGACCCCTCCGACAGGCCGGACAGCGAATATTTTTTTCCCAAACTGAACTGACACTGAAATTATTTCCTCGATTTTGATTGGCTCTCAGCGAGCACTTGATATACTTTAGTATTCAACATGGATCCCTCCATACCGTGACTCTGTCGATATCAGTATGATCAACACGAACATATTCAAGATATTCACATTAGCAACTTTCCAAAACTTTTGGTAGGTATATATGAACGAAAGTATATAGTGTTCTATGAAGCAACACAATGAAGCAACTATTCCCAACCACTGCGCCCATTATAGGCAGTCCTCGATCGTTTGTTTACTCGCTTGACTCCGCTCTACACAACACATGTAAGGTAGCCTATTGTACTGTGTATAGTATACAACACAATAAAACACAGTGCATTTGTAATTGTATACATGTAGCCGATGTACATATGTACGATGTGTTTGTGTACATTCGGAGTTGCGATATCTTTAGTGTTATACTCATAAATTCAAAATGTATTCAGTCAACGAATCATGATAGGCCTAGTCGAATATGCAGTGGCCATGAAGACGGCGAGCGAGTGTGTGTGTGTACACAAAAAAGGCATTTGTCGATATGTCTGTGTCCTAGCTTTGACTTGTTAAATAGTTGTATATAGCCTTATGAAGTTATAACCTATACGTACGGAAACCTATTGGCTCGCTGAGAGCCAATCAGAATCGAGGAAATAATTTCAGTGTCAGTTCAGTTTGGGAAAAAAATATTCGCGGCCGGACATCAATCTTCAGCCCCCCCCCCCCCCACTCAAAAGTACTTTCCTACGCCACTGTACTAAGGAATGATGTCCACGCATATTGTTGCCGCTGTCTGTACCGAGAAAATCCAAGACCACCATTCACAAAATCACGCTTAGCTTCACGGTCTTTTGGACAATTTTTTAAGGAGGTATACGGAAGTGTCTAATGAACTTGCCGCCGAGGCTTTAAAACAAATTCAAACAAAGTTCTTGACCTCGAACATTTCTGTAAGACAGAGTTATATGACGTAACGATATATTGTACTAAAAATGAAATTGTATTCAAGTAGCTAACGATTGGGGGGGGGGGGGGCATTTGAATGGTTCTGGTTAACTTATTTATAAAAACATATTACACTAAGATTAATTTTATCATACACTCAGGTGCCTCTTCTAAACTCCCGTAAGTGCAAAATAAAGGGGCTTTTTTTTAAAGGGGCTTCTTGCGCAATCGTGCCAAAAAAACTACGGTATTCTTGTACATACTTGTGGAGAGATTACCTGGAATTCACAATGGAGCGAAAAAGGTAAAGCTAGACGAATCTAAAACTCGAACACAGACAATGATAAATGAGACGAGAGATACATTCACCCAGACACTTGATAAAGGAATATTCTGCAATCGGAATTCACTGTCGACTGTTAACTGTTGTTGACCATAGGAGAGATGGCTGTAGTTCGGAGCAGCAACCTTCGGCCTCAAGTCACATACAAACAAAGACATTTTTGTTCTTCTGAAATTCAGAATGTATAGCTTGATATTTAGTTATAATATTGGCTCGTTTATATCTATTATCGATATAGACTATTTCGCATTTATTTTGTTATGGCGGTACGTAGTCGATAATATCATTTTCACGATATGCATGCAAGAGAGCACCTGGATATAGGTAAACATGTCTGTCACCTGACATTATGTGTGTGTGTATGATTATATGGGGTGAGCTTTATGAATATTCAAACGTATATGACGCCCGTATTGTAAACAATGCTTAACCAATTTTCAGTTGTCACCGCGTGATTTGAACTCGAGTCATAGTTTATTCGAGGTTTGTGAAAGGTTTTACTAACAATAAAAATGATGCGATGAATCAATGATCACGCGAACTTATTCTCGAATGTTCAAGTCATGACAAATGACTTTTATAAATACATGTACTGGAGCTAACTACGTACAAGTACAATATAAAAAAGCTCAGCGTAGCCAAACTGGAGAACAAGGTGAGGTCAGATACGCCCACCATCCCATCACATTAAACGATATTTATATCATTTTATCATCTTCTATTAATTCCCCCGCCCCTGGGGAGGGGGTTCTCGGCATCAATAAGCTGATCTACCCTTTCAATTCCAGACTGCAGGATCTCAGGCACTCCGTTGTATATAACGATGTCGCATTATTATTTCTCATTATATTCACCGCTATTTGTTTTAATATAATATCATAATTATGATATGGTGGATTTCAGTATCAACTCACAGTTGTCGTATCCAATTTTGGCATATTTATGAATTCTTGAGAAATGAACTCTTCCACTTAAAATCAATATCGTTGAAAATTATGTTCATTTTAAACAACGAAACAAACAATGAATACTGGCCGTTTTATGAAAGTGTTTCGGGCCGCCGGTCCTATATATGAGGTTTAGTGGTATAGTAATATTAACGATGTCGCATTATTATTTTTCATTTTAATCACTGATATTGTTTGAATATAATATCATAATGATCATATTCTTGAGGAATGAACTCTTCCAATTAAATTCAATAATGTGTTATATTTTGGTATAGTAAACAAAGAAACAAGCAACGAAAACTGGCCGTTTGGTGTGTGTTTTTCTGGTCACATGCTCTTTATAAGAGATTTGTCAACATATCGTATATATTACGCTTAAACAAAATATACGTCAACGCTAATTTTGTGTAATTTCTTCTTCTTTTTCAGTGAAAATACGAAACAGTATGGATTACCTACCTGTGTGATGATCCATGACAGGGCCGGATTAAGTTTTGTGGTGGCTCGGGACCAGGCAATAGTGTGGGCATTGACAGCATACCGTTTACCTATTACATAAGCGACATATACCAATAACCGTTAGAGACACATAAACTTCACAGACATCCATGATCACATCACAAGCATCTTAAACTGTATAGATGCTACTATAGCCATACCTGCAGTGTTAACACTATTATTTAACAACCATAGCGGCAGTGTTTTGTATTTCTTTACACTACAGCCGTACCTGCAGTGTTAGCACTATTATTTAACAACCAAAGCGACAGTGTTCGGTATATTTCTTTACATTACAGCCATACCTGCAGTGTTAACACTATTATTTTACAACCATAGCGACAGTGTTCGGTATATTTCTTGACACTATAGCCATACCTGCAGTGTTAACACTATTATTTAACAACCATAGCGGCAGTGTTTGGTATATGTCTTTACACTATAGCCATACCTGCAGTGTTAACACTATTATTTAACAACCATAGCGGCAGTGTTTGGTATATTTCTTTACACTATAGCCGTACCTGCAGTGTTAACACTATTATTCAACAACCACAGCGGCAGTGTTTGGTATTTCTTGACACTATAGCCCTACCTGCAGTGTAAACACTATTATTTAACAACCATAGCGGCAGTGTTTGGTATATTTCTTTACACTATAGCCTTACCTGCAGTGTTAACACTATTATTTAACAACCATAGCGCCAGTGTTTGGTATATTTCTTGACACTATAGCCCTACCTGCAGTGTAAACACTATTATTTAACAACCATAGCGGAAGTGTTTGGTATATTTCTTTACACTATAGCCTTACCTGCAGTGTGAACACTATTATTTAACAACCATAGCGGCAGTGTTTGGTATTTCTTGACACTATAGCCATACCTGCAGTGTTAACACTATTATTTAACAACCATAGCGGCAGTGTTTGGTATTTCTTTACACTATAGCCATACCTGCAGTGTTAACACTATTATTTAACAACCATAGCGGCAGTGTTTAGTATTTCTTTACACTATAGCCATACCTGCAGTGTTAACACTATTATTTAACAACCATAGCGACAGTGTTTGGTATTTCTTGACACTATAGCTGAATATCACGTGACCACATCTCAGGTATCCAGATCGCGGAACTGTCGTATTGTCGTACGATACTCTCTATCGTGTCCGATATATAACAAGACGGTGATAATTAATGTCGAAATATGTGGGCGGGCCTCAACTATGCCGGAATGGAGTGTGGCGGGGCCGCGATACATGTGGCCCCGTCCTAGATAAGGTACTGGGTAATGAAGGATTAGTGAGATGTTTACTATAATGAACAAATAGTGGTGGATGAAAATTAGAGAGACCTTCGCTTCTCGGCCTTTTGGCTAAGATCATGTGTAGTATCTGTTCCCCAAGTTCGAAGGGAATCGTGATACATACCTGACGATGATCACACAGTCAGTCATGGATGCAGTTAAGGAGACTGCATGTGGTTGAGAGCGGATCAGTCGTTCGGTTGTTTGATTTTCGTGCACAGGTTCATTCCTGGGTGACTTTTCTTAGAAAGTACCTTCACTGTCAGAACTTCGAAGTACTCCCTGAGAAACTATAAACTACCGTCATGGACGCAGAGAAAAATGCTTAATGAGCACAGACAATTTTACAAATTTCATAAACAATAACTTGTTTGAGTTCTTAAAATGAAAACATCGTTTCAATTAGTATAGTTCTTTTCTATAGAATGGGCCTTTATTGAACATTAACCTTTCTTGCGAGCATTTCTACATTCCTTGAATTTAAATGTTATCAGTAATTGCTAAAGAAAAGTCCAAATGTTAAGATACAAAGTAAACCCACCCTACCCCCCCCCCCCCCCAAAAAAAAGCACTGCATTTTTTTTTGCAAGAATTTTGTTAAGTATCCCTGGAGCTGCAGGCGTAAAATTATTACTCTGTGTAATTCAGGATGACTTATAGACATTAAACAGTTTGGCAATATATAAATCACTACGTATGATTAATCCATAGGCAACATCCACCGAGTACCATGCATATAGTTGTAAAACTAACAGAAAGATCCAAGTTCGACAATATTGAACGCCATTGTGCGTGCGTGCGTATGTGTGTCTATAAGGTTAATCTTGATGAATGTAAAAGTCCAAAGACTATTTTCAAACGTCCTTGTGGAAGCGGTATTCACATACACGAGGAAACAATCTATTATAAAACAAGGGTAACACATGTTAATGATAATCCGGGTTTTCTCGATTCGAGTTGTCTGTAATATACGTATAGCGTGAATAATATTTAATATTAATTTGTATCTATGACGTAATATTTGGCTTCTATACACTTATTTGCACATTTCTGATGTTTTAACGGTTGCCACCCCTTACGCTATAACAGCACTAAATTCCACGGTGGTGGCGGTTGGGGGGGGGGGTGGGCGTGGCTATCCCCGCCCCCGTTTGAGGAAAACCTTAAAAGTGTCCCATTTCGGGTAAATTGTCTCTGACGTTATTTAGGAACATTATATCTACATAACAAAAAGAAGACTGGCCTGCATTCTGTCCTATTAAAGATCCGTTATTTTCAAGTCATGAAATTGTATATAGGCTATAACATATACAGTAATTTACCTTTTTTTTAAATGCAAACACAAATTAATTACACTATCTACCCGACTTTACATACCTTTAGACAGTGGCGTAGGAAAGTACTTTTGAGTGGGGGGGGGCTGAAGAATGATGGCCGGCCTGGGGGAGGGGTCTTTTTTTTTGCATTTCCAGGTGGCCTCAGATGCAATTTGGTGCAATATAGCACACTTCAACACCCACTCCATTTTGTATATAATTTTGCATTTTCACCTGGCCTTAGATGTAATTTGGTGCTCCAAATGTGATTTTTTTCTCATTTGGAAATGAAAAAGGGGTTATCTGACTTGCGGAGCGGGGGGGCGGAATGATACTTCCGCCCACCATATTTTTCACTGGGGGGGGGCTGGCGCCCCCCAGCCCCACCGGTTCCTACGCCCTTGCCTTTAGATAAGTTTTTGGAATATTATGTTGAACCATTGGCTCAAAATGAATTAACATTAACTCTCGTGAAACAAACGTACTTTCAATTTTAGTACGTATTTGGAACTGATAATGTGAGAACTTTCAATTGATTTTCGAGTGGAACATCTTCATTTAATTCTTCAATCTTTGCTTCATCTTCTCCCCATCTGATATATCGACATTTCCTCATCGAATCAAACAGCTCACCGTCTTCCAAATATTCTTCCTGATTTCCTTCTTCAGTCGGTGTAAGGCTATTTTTCCTGAAGTTACGCGCTTGTTCAATGCTTTTGACCTCTTTGTGCAACGCGTCCATCGTGCTCACAGAGTTAACACGTCGAAATAAAGAGCGCGCACTTTTTCGACGTTGATCCGAAGCCGCAGTTGGGCTCATTAAAGTAGAAATAGGAGAGGGTTTTGCAATCTGCTCTTGGAACCGGTTGTGTAAGCCCCTTTTACTAAAGCTTTCATCGCTTATAGACTGCCTTGTTCTTGTATTAGCATCATCGGTTGGCTTTGCGTCGTCACCGGTATCATTCTTGTCAACTTGATTTTGTGATAATTGAAATGGTACTTGGTTACCCCGAGACATTCGTCTTTTGTGTTTTTCGGCTTGAATATGATACATTTGTAAATAATTCGTTTTCCATACTTTGCCAGACGGGACGGGTTCCAAGTCCCTTTGTCGGCCAGTCTTGGGACGTTTCTTCGGTGTCACCGTCTTTTGTTGTTTCGTTGGGCAAGACGTTGGCCTTGGGACTAATTGACTAGTCGACCCACGGCGATTTTCCGGTGAATCGTCTGTCGTTACATTCCTGCTACGTCGTTTAAGTCCCATCGGCATATCTTCTAGACCGCCAGAGATAGCCGTTTCATTGTCGTGAGTTGCGCCCGCTGTTGGGTTAATTTCGTCTTCCCCATCAAGCACTTCTCGTTGGGTGGTGAATTTCACGGACTCATCAATATCTTTTATCAGTTGTCTGTAATGAACCACTTTGATCTGGTCACATTTCATTGTCGAGAGTTTCCTTGTAGACATTCTCGTGTATTGCTTTCGTGCTTCTGGCTTTGCCTTCACTATTTTCTTCGGAAGAAGGGACCCAAGCTCCGCAGGTGTCGGAAGAGTGACAATTTTTGGATGGGCAAGATACGATGGCATGTCCGTCTGTCGCGGTAAGCGAGGCCGTGGACATTGTGTATTGCTGACATTCCATATTTTCTCTTGAGCTTCTCTGATGCTTATATCACGGCTACGTTCCAGATCCTTTAAAACGGTTTCCAAATTATTGTCATAAGTTCTGTTGAGATTGTAAGCTTTGGTCAAAATACGATTCGATCTCGCTTTCCATTTGTCTAATTTTCGACGATAAACTTTCTCCGAATCATTACTCATTTGCATTGTAAGATATGCTATATATATCTATATATACAGTTTGAATTTTCAATTTACAGAAGAAGGTAAGTCACGAAAGAGATCTTGCGTCATCACATGGTGGCTAAATAATCAGATTATATTCCGGAAGTCTCCGACAATAATGGAACAGCTTGCTCTTCCCAAATTGATAACTCTTATATATAGGCCTAATAAGAACTTTTCACACCTTGGAATAAGTAGTCCTTGTACTTGTCTAGCTCTGGCAGAAGATTTTTCTCGAGTAATCCGATGTACTTAAACTTGGTACGAAGAATAAAGTCGCCTCCGATGCTAGAATGGGTAATGATTTTTATTGGTTTCAATTCACGTTCGCATTCCAAAAGATCAAAACATATGAAAGAAGGAGAAGATAAACAAACCATATCAAGGTGACTACGAGTCATTGTCTTTAAATCTCGCCATTGTTGTATCTTAATCCATGTAAGCTGGTGGTGTATTGCTCCTAGGAGTTGCTAAGGCCGTCCAGGTCCCCAGTATTATCTCTTTTCAGAACAAGAATATTTTCATAACTCCACAGTTGCACGTCCATTATTTTGCAGGAGATTTCTCTTTAGGTAACACGCGGTTATCACCTTCGAGGTAGCAAAGTTAACACGTCGACTAGAAAACATGTTTCTATTCGAAAAGCAAGCTCTGTCTACCATCTTGACTGCCAATATTATGACACGGTCGTTCTTTGACCATGGTTAAGACACTTAACTGTTGAGGCCTGTAGCCAGGTTACAAAAACACCACTAACTTGGGAGCTCCAGCATTACAGGCTTTCACCATGATTTAAAATCGATATTTGGTACAAGAACACGCCGCGTTGCTTTCATAATCTGGCCCGACGGACCTAAGAGGGTTAATTGTTCGCAGAGTGAAAACTGCATTCAAAATAGGATTGTCACATATACATTGTCTCCGGTCAGTAGTCTGAACTAATCAATTAACAAACAGTATTGTGATCGATAGGAAGCTATTACAAGATGATCCAACGTCGTTTTAAGTGCCTTGAAGAGGTCAGGATTTACCTCGACTCTGATTTGGGTCGTTACAGAATAATAACCTTGTTTTTCTTCAGGTGGAACGTGATACATTAGGAGACGAATAATGCGGAGGGATCTTGGCCGACTAACGCGGAGGGTTCTTAGCTGACTCGAAATAAACTATAGAGTTCCAAAGTATACGTATTGACTAGCTTCTGATAATAGCCCACCGCCCCCCCCCCCACTCCCCAAATTTGGATTTGTTTTTACTTTCTTTTTGAATCCTGCCTACATTTGAAAACTAGTATAAGTCTGTTCAATGATCATCGTCGTTTGAACGAACAGATTATACCAGCCACCGGCATTCTCTCAAGCTTCTATATCTGAATGTAAGTTAGTACTGATGTTACAAGCGCTTACGAACTCCCATGACCCAAGGTTCCAGATAAGTCCAGATCCAGATCGGACCCCGTAGATATATCATATGTTTGTCGGGCCCACTCTGGTCTCTGGTCCCCCTAATGGACCCACTACAACCCTCACTCGTGGGTGTTTCTCCTTAATCCAACCCTTTCATAAGTCCTGTCATAGTCAACAGGTCTCAATGAACCCTTGCAATCAGAGTAACCATTGTTCTTTATTTGAGTTATGCCTGCAAAACTTGAAAGGAGAAAAAAGGGGACGGAGGGGAGGGTGGAGGGGAATTGGGGGGGGGAGAGAATATGGTGGCCTAGGGGCCCTGAGGATGGTAATTCAGCATTGATAGTTTTGGTTCAATGTTCCAAGTACAGTGTTCAAGGTGAGTAAAGAAATAGAATGAAAGATATATATACAAATGAAGGTAACTAGATATGTAAGGAAGAAGATCACTTCTCTCAGCCAATCAAATGCCCCATAAGTACATGACAATTTCAATTGAAATTCGAAAATTTCAAACAATGTTCAAACCACTAGCATATTGAAAGGAATATGTTCTAATAAACTAAACTTATGTAACCATATAAGTAAGAATATGAAATAATGTACACAATCAATATATTAAATAAATATCAGAACACAACATTTCTTCATCTCCTTTTATTAGCTGCACTTACAAAAATTTCGACTGGTTAATATTAACTTGAGATACATGAAGCATTATAGTTGAAAAGACTTTTGACAGAATTATTCGAGGTAACAATTCGACTTGCAGCTCAAAAGCTACTAGCAACAGCCAGTATAAGGCAATTGAACTTAACCGCTTAACAACAACATCGTCACTCGTCAGTTGTTCTAAGAATAGGGCAAAATCAAAGTCCAAACTCCGTAAATCGACACTTTTAACCTGTAAACTATTGATTGGCAAGTTAAGAAGCCGTCAAAATATTAACTTGATTAACACAAATACGTCAGATACTTTCCACCCAGGCGTTGAATTGCCCGTTTCCAAATTTCAGCAAAATGCAGACGAATCGAATAATATTTTGGAACTGATTCCATCTGACATTTCACAGTTACGTGACCAATAATGCCCTTCAGTTCAAATTTTTTTTTTCTGCACACAGTACTTCCACTCTTCATTTCGACAATTTTGACATTTTGTACAAATATTATATACTGGTGACTTTTTTCATTCAATCAATTAAAACATTTTGCTTCAAAATGTGAACCTGTTGATATTTTTATGGAGTAAGTTTGAATAGTTGAAGTAATCAAGTTTTCATTTTGCAACTAATTGATCATTTAGTCACTTGTACAGAATCGGTCAACTGCTTGCAACTTTGTTAACTTATTCAGTGAACAGTTATTCGTAACTGAATTTGTTAATAATTTTTACAGTGAGATCTTAACATTTTGATGGCACCATAACATTTCCGTAATAAACTGGTCAGACATCGGTTTCCGCGGTGCATGTCGCTATAAGTACATAAATAAGACCAACATATACAAGCATTTTAACTGATCTTAATTTTTCATGTTTTACAAAATGCTGCAGGCAACAGTTGAGGCAAATCAAATATTGAGGTAACTGAGTCAGAGGTCCAATATTTGCTGAAAAATATCTATTTCTTTATTCTTCATTCAATTAATTTTCTTCTTGAAACATGATGACTCATATAGTTAGCATAGTGTAATTTGCCCCCCCCCCCCCAAAAAAAAAACCCCCAAAAAACAAGCTTTATGGTAATGTAGCAATTGCTATCACATCGTTTCCAAATGTCAGTATACTAATTTTTGGTTTTGAAGACAGAAAAGAAATAAAAACAGACAGGAGAGAAACTGGTACATGGATGATGTAAAACTTGTAAGAATAAGATTCACGTTAAACGTTTGAGACGAATTCATTGTTCCCTTCTTGGGATATAATCTTAACAAGGTCGTCACATTTCGACCTGTGCTTTCCTCATATGACCTTTCACCTCCATCAAAAGACAACAGACTTCTTGAATGCAATCTATGGTATCCACATACCAAGCACTGAGGCCGGCTCATCTACGATAATCTCTCCTGGAGATAAATAGTGTTGACAAACGTAGGCAAACAACCACACAATCACACATACACAAACACCCATACACCATTATGATTGCAAAACGGTAACAATCTAATTGTACCAACCAACAGAAAAAAACAACCACACACAATCACACATACGCAAAGACGCATACAACATTATGATTGCAAAAAGGTTATTATCTGATTGAATCCACCAACAGAAAAAGGAAAGCCCTAACTACCATTGACGCTGATGTAACTCTGATAATCTTTTTTCTCTCTGTTGATACAGGAAATGAAAAAAAAAAATAAGATGAAACTTCTCAATCCATTTGAGGTATTTGGCATTTCTATGAAACCCTGAACCATGTTCTACATGGTAACAGATCTGATACTGCTATGGGCATTGCACTTTGAGATTTAAATACGACGGATGGAAAAATGCTTTGTCCGAAGAAATAATATTAAAATTGTCCTGCGAGTCCTCTTGGGCGTCTGTGATGTGAAATCATACACGAGATGCAAAAAAGAAACTTGACATGCATGCTTTCAGAGAGTTTGCTGTAACATCTCTGAATTCATGCATAGAAGGAGCGAACTGCGGTGGATCCAGGATTTATCAGATGGAGGGTCCCACCCGACCCAGAAGTCGAATGCGATACTGCAATTACTAACCGGATGGAGGAGCATAAGAAAATAACCCAGTAAAAATGAAAATAAGAAAATAACCCTGTAAAAGTGTGCTGAATTGTTTCATAGTGTACCTCTTTTTGCTGAGATGTCTATTTTTAATTGTGTAAGCAGCTGCAAAAAAAGAAAAAAAATGGAAGAGAGGGCCGGGGGACCCTTCCACAGCTCCACCGCTGGTCATTTACCTTTATATTATGAGTTATGAATGACAACAATTTCAAGTGAAGCAGAGTAAATTACAGGCCACAAAACACACAACAGAGGAGCAACTCTGCCCTGTATTCCTTTGTATTCCTACTCTATGTCCTGCAAGTTATGTACAAAATGCTGGTATTTACTTTAACTGACTCCAGTAAAAGGTACGTTACACACAAGTTTTTATATACAACAGTACAATCTTTTTAACATGGAACTTCAAACATTAGCAAACCATATGACTCAACTGACAAGGCTTACCGCCACAAATTCCTTGTCCTAGATTTCTGTCAGGTCTTCGTGTTTCACTATAAACCGAGCAGTGCTGTACAATAACCTTTTGCATAATAGTTTATTTTTGTATTTTATTTTGTATTACTTTTTATTTTGTATTTTATTTTGTATTACATGATGAGCATCTAGGCAGCTGG
>KN889197.1:1363-23992 GCA_000934455.1 Apostichopus parvimensis | reverse complement strand
TGACAGATTAAAGGTCAATTTGGACCGAAATTTTTTAATTTTTAGGTCATGCACAATCACAAGAATAAATGAATAGGCCTAGATAAACTAGAGTGCGACAGTCGGAAATTCCGACTGTCGCACTCCAATTTTCCAACTATCGTCAGTTTTACCAAGGCAGACTAAGCTTAAGATTGTCGGAGAACTCAGGGTACCAACTCACGAGATCTGGGTGGAATTCTCCATTCAGCAACATTGAGTGATATTCGATGATATATGAATCCTGAGATGTGTAAGCCCTGACCAAATAGAGCCACGACACTATTTTTTTTCCAAATGTGTGGGGGGGACATTTGATATTGTGTCCCCCACCCATTGAAATGTGGGGGGGGACGTGTCCCCCCGTCCCCCCCTGGATTGACGCCCATGATTACAATATACAATTCGTAAACATATCTCCATACTTATGAGAATTAACACACTTCTCAATCTAATTGCTTTGTAATATTGGGACTTTTTCAATTGAGAAAGAAATGTGATATGTGCACTAGACACTAGACAGAGCATAATTATGATCACATGGATACACAGACTGCTGTAAAGGAACCAGGTATGAGTCTGAGAGTGTGTATCAAGGTCTCTGACTTAAGAGTTAATTTTGTAATGCACTTGCTCAATCCCTGGGGGAGAGGGTGTTGGAAGTTAAGGAAGCTGGCCGAAGTCACGTCGACACATTCATGATATCCATCTATCTATTTTCTATTCTGATCATTACAATCATTATTTTCTGTACCACCTCTCCATGCATGTATAAATTAATAAATAGTAAATAATAATTTCATAATAATTGTTTCTTAATTTAGTTCATTGTTTCATGATTGAAAATATGCATTGGCAAATTCCTTTTACATCCTCACATGCCCCACCCTGTCGAATCAAAACATTTTTGGAACCTACAATGTTTACAAAGTTTCAAATTGTTGAATACACGAAGAAGAAAATTCTCTGTGCTACCTGGGGAGTTGATTCTCTACAAAGTTGCAAAAAAGGGGCAAAGTTACTGCTATGTCCTAACAATTGAGTAACGAATAATGTTGTCTTTTGAAATTCTATAATTTGCGTAAGAAATTGCAAGTCATTTATTGTTCGGCACTGAAGACGTTACTTCATCAACTTATAATTAATTATGCCAGACCCCGAAGTAATTAACTATTCGACTTATCTGTGGATCAAATCTTCCAGGGAATCAAATCGACATCTCCACCAATCAGATGAAAGCATTTCAAGGATATGGATAGACGGGATGGTCTTAAAAAGTTAATGGTAGTAGCACCTCTTTTCAGAACTATATATATTGGTAAGCTCCAGAGGACTCAGGCCAAAACTAAAACATTTCTTTCACTTTTCGCCTTCTGGAACTCGTGCTTCGTTCGTTCGACATCATGAAGATTTCCCTGTGTTTAGTACTTGTGGTTGTCTTAGCCATTTCTCACCAATGCCTCGCTGTTGCAGTTACTAATGAAGATATGAATATTGTTGACACGTTTATGTTACGTCGCAGCAACAACAACAATAATAATAATAACAACAACAATAACTCAGGGAGCAGCAGTACTAGTACCAGCACTAGTACCAGCAGTACCGACTTCGTGTTTACAAGTGAGGTAGGCAAACAAATATATTGTAAGTGTATATAGGTGTTGAAGTATTGTGTGCGTGTGTACGTGTCATGAAGTGTTGTTTGTGTGGAAGTGATGTGTGCGTGTGCATGCGTTGAAGTGTTATGTGTATGTTGAAGGGCAAACAACAGCACAAGACATCCAAACTTGAGAAGAAGAGAAAAAAAAACGCGTAGAGGAGACCACAGTCATTAATTGTTAGATTCCATCTTAAGCATCGTTGATTGTTGTTGTATGAGATTGTAGTCGTTTAATACATTGTTTATCTCCATATTGATTTATATTTTCAGGTTATATGTTATATTGTTAAAATTAGAGGGCCTGACGTTTCGATCCTATGGCAGGATCTGATCTTCAGAAAAAACTGAATCGAAAATTATAACTAAGAACACATTATATAAGTAATATTGCTTACCAATTGGTGAACCCACGGCAACATGTACCTCCCCTCCCCCACCCCCAATTTTATCCCGATAGTGATGGCACTCATCATGACCCACCCTCGTTTGTTTCTTCTAAATAGGAACTGATGGCCATGTTTGGGCGTATGCTGGCCATCATGGAGCGTTTGAGCGAAACAGCCTGTTGTCCTGACGCCAAGCTTTAGGACCTTGATGTACAGTATTGGCAGAAAGGTGAAACGTGTGACGGTACCACATACCCGATCTGACTATAGTCACCGATCCACCAAGTATTCAACAACGTATAATTTACATGCTAATATTATCCAGCATTCCCAGTTAAGTTCTGAAAAAAAACACCAGTGCCCCCTTTTTAGATATAACAGGTGTCTCATTTTGGTCACTTTTTGATAGTGACATATTTTTTTCAATTTTCGTATGTAATGTACCCATTTTTCTTTATTTAAAAATTCTAATTGTGATTCAAAAACTGCACTGTCGTTGGAAAATTAAGAGCAATAAGTATCATAAATGTGTCCTTGCGCTGAAACACATAGATGTACTGCAATTTTTACTACGGTATGCACGGAGGATCCGTTCTCAGGTTGGATCATTTTGAGATTTGGGATCTTGCATTCAATTGATACGCACCACTGTCCCTCGATGTTTACGCCCCTCCAGTTTGAACCCTCTTCCGGGCCCCTGGCAGCATTGCAATCCCTTTAGCAATTGCTATTATTTAATGAAAGGTACATGATTTAATGAATTAAGTTTGAAAATATTTTGGCAAGTTACTACCGACATCCCTTTCCTTAGAATCGTCACCTCTGAAACAGTCAGGTGTTAGTTTATCCAACTTCACAATTTGAGTTGGAAGTCTGGTTTACCCAGCGATATTGTATATGCATCTAAATTATATGCTTTCATAAATCAAACAAACTTAATGGACTGACAAGCTGATTAGTTTCAGGAGAAAGTCTACTATTTGAAGACCATTCTGTTCATCATGCTTTGTTTCATTGAATGTTTCCCGCTTGGATGTTCTATATTCATTAAACTAACTGTTCTGTAGCCTACCCATATTGTGATCGGATCAACTTGATGATTGATGCCGCTACTTTGTTGTATTATTTGGTGTTGGATCCAACATGTAAGTACTGTTTCACATACTATTCTACCTTGCCACCACTATCTGATGTCCGTGTGTTAACTTATATAGCAAATCGCCCCATAGACGTACCCCAGTTGAAGAGTATCCAGACCGGCCACTGTGCACATTTCTTAGTAGTTGTAACCATGGAGCTATTACCGAAATAGCTCCATGTTGTAACTAAGTAATTACGACACCTTTAAGTTGATCGTGTTCTAAGTTTCATAATCAGCTGTTAGACAATTCAGTTGCTGACTATGCACCCTTAATTATATTGTAAGGTGTGTAAAAGTAAGTTGGCCTGACGTTTCGATCCTAGCAGGATCTTCTTCAAAGGCTGAATGACAAGTGTCATATTGTAAGGTCATATATTGTGAGTTGGTTTATTAAGTTTGACCATTGATTGGCATTATATTTCAACAGAATGATATGTTCATTGTGCCGTTTTTAACCTTTCATATCACATACTGAGTTGACTTGTTTCATGTGTGCCTGAAACACGTTGAGCCCTAATTGCCTTAATACATACCTTTACCATGAGAGTACATTGTCATACATTCTTTTTGAGTCCTGTATGTGTCCTATGCCTTGCAAGTTCCTTGGCAACAGTATTTGTTCTGCCATTCACGTAAATGTTATTTATTATCGCCCATTGAGCAGGTAGTCCTGTTTTCAGTACTTATTCATTTTCACAGGGTTTCAGTTTACACTGTACTACACATGTTATTGTTTATACTTCATTAATCAAGCCACCTGTGACTCTTCTTATCTTTCTCTCTGCTGCCTACTCTGTGGTCAGATCAGTTTGAGCAAACTGTAACTTCATAGCACAGCTCTGGTTATGAAAGGTCAGCAGGGGGCAAGTCAGGATGGAATACCCCGTTCCCACGAACGCGGTCTTGATTCAAGCAAGTATAGGTGGAGCTAAAACTGTAACCGCAGATAAGCCCTGCAATTTGAACCCGCGTTTCAACGAATTAACTCCGGGCATAGCGGCACGCTTGGAAAACCTTGGAAAACGTCCGAACCAGTTTATTGCAATAGAGAATACGAGCAGCGATCGACAGCTATGCAGTGAGTCTTTTCGACACGCGCATATATCATCCAAGCAGCGCACACACGCTAATTTCTACCGGGGCTTTACCGATACGGCCAACGTTTACCACCTTTGAAAAAGTCAATGCACTGGGCAGGGAAATCATTGTTCGTATCTGAAGCGCAATATTTTGAGTGGTACGACTTTTCGCGGGGGTTAAGTAAAAAAAATCTTTCATAGTTTCCAAAATGAAAACAAATAAAATGGAAAACCTAAATATAATCATATCAATTATATCTAGCAGATATGCCGACTTTGTGTACGTACAATTGTTCCAACAACTCTGCAAAAAAATCTGTTTGCACACTTTACCCAAAAGAAATATTTAACCCCTAACACAAAATGGTTGGGTTGGGCTCGATGTCCACACCTGTTTTATACTGTACCATTGGACTAGACATAGATGTAAAACCTTTTCTTGGCAAGTTGCCAACAAGAAATTCCACTGCAGTGTATTTTGCTAGTATTGCATCAAAGAAGTTATGGCGTGTAGGCTATGAACGCTTTTCTCTCCATACATACAGATGTCTCAGTACACTGGTGCGTTTTCGACATATTATTTTCGTCGCACCAAATGCGAAGCAATGCGAATACTTCATCGTCCGACCACATACTTCGCTCTGTCTACTTCTGCGACATATTGTACAGGAAAATATCGATAATAATAATAATAATAATAATGGCCTTTCCGGTTATCTGGACGTCTTCAAGAAAGCAACTCAAACTTTATACTGTATGTATGCGGATATACAAGGGCAGCTACACTGTGTAGGCCTACTACTCAGCAATGCCTTACGTAATTCCTTCATTCTCACTGCATTGGTCCATTGTACACATGCACAACCAATTTGAAAATAGACACAGTTTATGTCGATACAGAAATAAGCAAGCGGCGGAAACCACAACTGATAAAATCCATCGTATCTTTTACACCCCAAGGCAATAGTTTATTTACATTGGTCAACGTTTACCCGGGCTTAGCTGTCCTAACCCCACCTCTCATGAGGGGCTTGATCAAGCTCGGGCTTGCCCCGTTCCCACGGAGTAAAAGGGTGGATCAACTTGCCCTAGCCTCGATAGGTCGATCAAGAGTGAAGCAAGCCGGCGTTCGTGGGAACAGGCTATTCTGAAGAGTTGTTGATAAACTTTCCTCCTTGACCACACACGAGGAGGGTTTCATGGTAATGTGAGATTCACACTTATTTCTTTTCACAGAGACCTGTGTTGTTTTTCACTATAGACATCATTCTGTTTTCAGCATTGTAGTAGGCAACACTGTATCCGCCTTACATACCGTACAGTTTCATTAGCTAACGTTTTCGACCTGGCTCATTTATAATCTGTAAGTTTTTCTCTTTGTCTTTTTTGTTAGGTTAATTATTGTACAACCTTGCCTAGCAGGCACATGTCAGTTAATTGAGATTGTTAATTAGACATAATTAATATAATTGTTTTCCAATTAAGAAGTATTTTCCTTGATTGTAGGTTTGCACATAATATGTTGTTTATTGAATATGGGCGACTCCATATAACTTTATATATTTACTTGTGACTTGAATAAGTTAATATTCATTTAGATATACTTGGGTTTTATTTACCTTAACCCCTGTTCAAGTATGTTTATGCTCACATATTCATGTTCTTATCAGAGTTGCGTAATACTTAGCCTACGTTACGTATTTGCCGTCCGTTGGGATGGATTTGCTGTTACTAATTAATCATAATAGTTTTTTGCTCATTTGATACTCTATTTGATCTTTAGTAAACTTTATTAATTCTTCTTTTTAAGACAAGTTAAGAGAATTAATTAAATCCCAGAGTTATTCGACTCTCA
Source organism: Apostichopus parvimensis (assembly GCA_000934455.1). Classification (NCBI taxonomy): domain Eukaryota; kingdom Metazoa; phylum Echinodermata; class Holothuroidea; order Aspidochirotida; family Stichopodidae; genus Apostichopus; species Apostichopus parvimensis. Next base: position 17,853 of record KN889197.1, on the reverse strand, counting down.
TCCTTTTTGACACACATTATAGTTATTCAGTGTAAAATATTGTACTGTGTTGAGCTTCATTTGGCCTATGGCAAGTTCGAGGTTCACCGTTATAATTTTTCTTTTAAATCATTCGTAGTGTTGTATTAAGCATCATTATTATTCAAGTTTATCATATCCTTTTATTTAAGTTTTACCGCGATAACATGAGTGAGGAATTTCAATACAGTTTACAGAAACGTACTCCTGTCATTTTTCTCGTCATTTCGCTGGTTAGCTAGCTGTCTAGTGTCGCATATCTAGACGCGTCTGCGAGGGCAGCATAGTATTATTGAGGTCCTTCACAAATGTTAAATCCTGTCTTCATGATCTAGGATTGTACGTGTCATCCCTTTCTTGATATATTCTGTTGCGACTTGAAGAGTATATTTTTAGTATCACAACACTCCGGTTACAACCTGTATACCTGAATCAAATGTCTCATTTGATGAACCATGAAGCCGAGGCATCCGCAGTTGGGAACGGCTGAACCGAACTAAGACGTTCTTCACAATTTAGATATCCTTAGAAATGGTGCGAGCTTGATAAACATGATAAAATAAGTGCAATTGGGTGTCAAACACTAAACCTTTCTTGAGAAAGTTCATCCAAATATACCGGATATTGAGGTATTTTTCTATCACATAAAACAAATGTCTCAGCAGTGAAATTTTCTTGTGGTTGACGGTAAAGTAATTGTTGAAATTTCACCATGAGTGAAAGTTTCTTTGGTCATATTTGGTGAGATTGGTAGCAATACTGACGGCCTGTAACGTTCCGAACATGATGATAAAATTATGAGAGGTCAATTCATATTAAGTTCACCTTTAAATTAATGTTTTACTTTTTCAAACTTGAAATGCATCTGTCGCAAAATATAATAATAAAACTTTAAAAAAGGTAGATGATATACAGCTTCAAGAGTATGAATTGAAATACAGTATAGCACAACATAATCCATAATACTACGTCTACATATAAAGTACTGCAAGGTACACATTATATAACCACCTTAATTCTTTCAGCCACACATGGAAAAACGATTTTTTTTCAAGCTTGTTACAACATTCGCATTTTCTGTTACAGGTTTAAGATGGAAGCATTGTACATACACGACACAATGGGATGAGAAATATAATTATAAAATACAAAAAGCTCTAAATTTGTATGCGTTTGAGGTTTCAATACAGATATTTCAATAGCTATTCACCAGATGATGTCATACTACAATAAAAATAGCATATGACGATATAATGAAATATGACGTCATTGTGCAATAGCAACTTTATGTCAATCACGGTTATGAGAAATTGTACACTTTTTGCGTTATCAATGTAGACATTTTACCAGGAATACATACATTTGACTTCTTTAATATTGAATACGGGAAATGACTACAAGTTTACAGGATGAATACATCCCCCTCTACAATTAATTTTTGGGGGGCTTCTTTCAATAATATCCAAACAAATTTAATTTTCATGTGAACTAGAATCAAATAAGCACCAATAATTCATACAAAAATCTTTCAAGGATTGAAATTTACAAGTTTAACGAAACATTTCAAATTATTGTATTATAGTAGTATCATTTCAGATTTCTAAAAATAAAACTTGCTTCTTACAAGTTTATATATTATTTAGGTTTACAGTCTTGTTCAGGGCTAAGGCCCTCTGACACGACTTTACAACCCTGGTCATTGGTAACTTGACACACCTAAACACCAAAGTGTGCACAATTCAATCAATCTCTCCTGGGGCACCACAGTGCACCACAACCACGTGTCCCCCGGGGGACTTTCCCATAGGGTACAGCCACAAATTGGCACACGCAACTATATTTACAAGTTACCTCGCAAGTCCCCATTTATACACTTGGGTGAAGAGAGGCAATGGAGATAAAGCGCCTTGCCCAAAGACACAACGCAATGATCTGGCCAGGGCTCGAACCTGTAATCCTTAGATCACAAGTCCACTGCCTTAACCACTTGACCACAACGCCCTCACGTTTGAGTATATTGTAATGAAAAAGGACAGACTTATCTTCTTAAAAAGGAATGACTTAGGTTGATAAACTTGGTTTAACCTTGTCTTCATTTATAACAGGAGCCACAGTATTAAAGTGACTTAGAATAACAAAGTGTTAAAGTGAATTATTGTTAAGGTGACTTAGTGTTCAAGTGACTTGGTTCGACCTATTCTTCATTTACAACAGGAGCTACAGTATAGTGATACATCTTATTATACAATTATAGTGGAAATCATTTATCAGGCTGATTAATGTGGTTCTTAGATGGCTAATTGATATTAGCATCATACTATTAAAGTTTTCCCCATCATGTTGCACCCATTTTCTGGCAAAAAAGACAATCTAAAATAAACAAAATCATGCCCCTGTAAGATACAAAAACGAATTTGGCAAAGCAAAATTACTTAATAAATAACTACAAAAAGATAATTGGAAGACTTTTGACAAGGAACCAAACCCTCTTTGCTGAAAATATAAACTGGAAGATGAAAGGCTGGAACTTCAAAACATTATTTACACACACCCAACTAATTATTATAAACTCAGATTTCAGAAATAAAATTGGCCGTATGCACAAATAATATCAGACCACATTTTAGTAAGGAGTTGAAAGTTTGGTAAAGGCTTATTAAGTACACTTCAATATCACCAGTACTTGCACAAAGTGTTAACCTGCAACAGTTAAAAATTTAAAGTTCAGTAATTTATAAGATTCCTCTTTCAAATAAGTCATTCTTTGCTATCTTAAGAAGATCCAAATAAAGTAAAATCAATTTCCAAATTAATAAAAACTAAAAAGCATTGAAACTTTGCCAGTAATTTAAAATTGTGTTTTGGGGATAAGAATTTTCTTCTCCCTCACCCCCCCCCCCCCAGGTGGAATACAAAGCTGTAAGGAAAGCTATCACATACATGATACAACCGGAGTTAATTTGGGTTTAAACTCTTCAAATCACCAATTTCATAAATTTGAGTCTTTTTTATCATGAGAGCTTCATGAATGGAAGTAAATGATTTAAGATGCAACATAGCTCCATTCCAGTAGAATACAATTTAAGCCGTAGTCCAGTCAACTTCTCTGCTAGTTTTTTTTCTTCCTCTCTGCCCGGTCCTTCTTGGTCATTTTCTCTTGTGTGTTGTTATTTGATGTACCCTGTGTGCAGAAAAAAAACAATACAGAATAAAATTCAAATATTTATGAGAGAAATTTGATATCTATCTTCAACGATCTTGAGCAAACTTGTTGTCGGCTGATCAATCATATCAGATAAAGAAGAAGAAGAAGAAGACGAAGAGAAAGAAATACTTAATAAAGAACTGTACAGTTTTACAAATGTTGATAGGGTACATAGTACCTGAAAGCTTCACCTGCAGTTTATAATTTGTGCAACATTTATCAATAATATTTGGCGAGAAAGGGACCAAAGCAAAAATGATAAATACTGATAGTTAGCACTGAAAATTAAAGAAGACTGCCTTGATCAGCTTATAAGTCTCACCATCACTATTTTAAACACAAAAATACCACACAAACTGATATTTCAAAACTGTCAAATAGTGTGTTGTAAACCTTGAAATTTTTGCAGATATTTTAGCATATCTAGCACTTTTTGTGTCACTTGTTAGGTCCGCTACCTTGTCAAGACATAACTAGAAATCTGTGAGCTACTTGACAATGCATTACAGTACACAAAATATACAACAATTACTTGCATTGTAATGGTGTTCATTTGTTTTCAGAGTTAAATAGTGGAAATGAGAACATTAGGCTTCCTTTATAACCATATGCAACAAAGACAAAGACAGAAAAAGGTTAAATAAATGTTGTTTATTCTTCTACTGTACTGTGAAGCTTCCGGTCATTCTCTTAGCTAACAACATATATGCAGTTGTAAGATAAAGGTAGTCAATATCATAATTCTTTGAAAAGTGTTAATATGGAAGATATCATAAACAAAAACACATACATAAATGGAAATTGAAATTTTTGGGTATAGCTCACACACAAAGCATCAAGGGAGAAAAGCAGATTGATGAAAGACCAGATTTTGGGAACATTTTGAACATCACTGGTGATGTGATTTTCTGTTTCCTATTTGGAGTTAGTTGTGAGAGAATGGGTGGAGAGTAGGGAGGGTGGGATGAGGGAAGGAGAGAGGGCATGGCAAAAAACTCTTACCTTTCATCCAACACATATGAATTATTGTAAGACACATTTCAACGCATCGTTTAAGTACTTACTCCATCATTTCCTGACCCATCTTCTTCATCATCATCTGGTGACTTGAGAAAGAAGATTGCACCTATGCAGACAAGTTGAAAGATTGCTCCAATATATAAGCCAATCTCAAGAATCTTGTCAATTGTACTGTATTCATTTACAAGGAGATCTTCAATGGAAACCTCTTCTGCCATGGTAAGATGAATCGTCTGTCAATTCCTGTATTAGAAAGAAAGTAAACTTTTTGTTATATAAAATGTTCCCTTTTACTAGACCTCATGGGATACCCAAGATAGGACTGTAGGCTACAAACTACAACTGAAGAAGTGTGTACTCTCAAGGTACACCAATAATCACAACTTTCTCTTTCTGGGCAATTTATGAGATCCTGAACAAGGCATATTTCAAGCTAGTACTTTTCGATGTATTTTATATCAATGGTTACTGAGTACATTTCTCATCTTCTGATTCAATAGTGTAACATCCCTGGCAAGAATACTTCACTTCATACTGTAGCTTACCACATTCTCAAAAATAGCAAACATATCTATTCTCAGATTCAGATTTTATTTCTAACGAGGCATTTGTACTTTGTAGGCACTAAAAACATAAACATGTGCTCCTAATACTTAAGATTATGTGTCAAACATATGTACATAATATCATGCTCCCCCTACCGTCTCATTTCTAATAGACCTTTTACATAGACTTGTTCTCTTGACTGATTAAACAAAACCTGAAGAAAAGGTCCTATGCAAAAGTGTAGTATGAAAGACTTTAGGCATAGGATTTCGGAATAGTATGATTATAAATTCTTATGTAAAGGTATCTTTTCATTTTGAAAGCATCCTCTAAGGATATTTCATTTTTTTTTTCATTTCATTTATTTCGTCTATACATAAGAACAATAGAACAAAGTGGTATAGTATAAACAGGACACTAGAAAAACAATAGTAGTTTATCGAGCTAGCGACCAAAAAATAACAAATAACAATGAAAGAAGGTAGAGAAAAATAAACATGAGATAATCAATACTCAGTCAGCGTAGTTTTCAATTAGGTGGGCTTTAAGTTTGCGCTTGCTACTAATTACTTTAGTTTCAAAGCTAGACCCTAAGTAATAATAATTATTTTTAAATCCTAAAACTGCTATTAGGAATTTAGGACTAACAGTATAACAGATTGAGAGTAGAGTAAGTTGTTGCTTCAATGAGACTTTATAGTTCAATACTAATCAAATTGATAGGAGCTTCCATGTTAGTTACCATTAGGCCTACAGCATGTTTCATTTTGGTGATTTGAGGGAAATATAATTGCAGTCAACTTCAAGACATGGGGACATTAAGAACTTACTGCTGTGAAATTTACTTACTGTAGTGAAATTCGACCCTCAATGTTCAACGTAGTGTCCTGCACTCTAGGAACAGTTGCACGATAATGTTCCCCTACACACAAAAACACAGACGAAAGGTAACGTGATATCTCTAACTAAGTTACATTAGTGTATGTACCAACAGCTGTTCACTGGCTTAAACTGTGGAAAGTCACATTTTCTGTTAAGTTAATATTTTTGTACACGTTGACTACCTTGACATCTGTTCAATAAATCGATTGTTTCATATTCAAAATATTTATCAGAGCGATGCAATCATTGACCCGTGGAAGGCGATAATTCCTTCACCTGTGCAGCAGTTTGCTGTTGTCTGCTACTATATTGTAAGCACTGCACTGACGGTATTGTAACGTTTGTTTACAATAAAAGTATGGAACGCTGAAAAACAGTCAATTGAAAACTAACAGATATTGCCTTGAAAATTTGTTGACTTAAAATGGTCTGTAAGTTTAAGAGCTTACACCACTTTAAAGAGCGGATAAGGAAACTTTGTCATGCCCCTCCCCTTTCTTTCACCGGTTTCTCTTGACTTTTATTAACTCTTAGTAAATATAGTCTTCTCAACAGAAAACCGGTTTTATATAAAGTCAATGATTACTACTCCCGTGTAGAGTACATAACACAGTCGATAGAGTAGAGACCAATGAGGTAATTTTGTGAACTTTGACACAGAAAAACTTGCTATCCCTATTGTGTAATAGGAAACACATTTGAAAATACTGTATTCAACTGCTATAAATTAAATAAGATTTAAGTGTTATAAATTGGTATTCTATATATTCCATAATGTTTTTGTTATACCTTACGTATAATAAAATGACTTTTTGTGCAGATTATATACCGTTGTTTCTTAGCAGTTATAAACCACCCCTCGTATTGGACTATTCCAAGTTCAGGGCGCTACGTTTAAATTCAGTCAGCTGAGTTGGACTGAAAAGGCAAAACAATCCGTAACGCTACAACTCAAGCCTGGTATATTTAACATTTTAAGGACTCAAACAGAATCATTGCGAGGGTAAAGCGAATTTTTTTATATTTTAAGGTACGAGATTATTAGCTCAAAATGCTTTAGGCCTATTCCTAACGTTAGTTATTGTTAACTTCCAAACTGCAACGTTAGGTTAGGCCCTAACCTAGGCCTAACGTGAGACATTGCCTTACGTTAGGTTTAGGCCACCAATTCTGTGTAGTCTAGGGCGAGACCGAACCATAGGCTCACCATACCGCATCTTAAATAAACCAAAATTAAGCATTGTAATGTAACACCCAAAGGCTTCAACTCTTTTTGGGAGTTAAATACATAAACTTTGATCAAAGTCAAATTAAACAAAAAAATCTTTAATTTAAACAAAGTGGCTATTTTTACGACCAGGAGTAATAATAATTTCTGGTTATGCATGCGCAGTTGCTTTAACGTGGCTATTTTTACGACCAGGAGTAACAATAATTTCCGGTTAGGGGTTAGGGTTACCCCTACTGCATGCGCAGTTGCTTTATTTACTTTACTGCGCATGCGTAACCGGAAATTCGCCGATGTCGTAAGAATAGTTTATAAATAATTGTTACTCCTGGTCGTAAGAATAGCCACGGCCATCTTTAAACATAATTATAGAAAACTTTCATCCTTTTTGAGTTTAGTGTTGAGGATAAAATGATTGATTTTAGGAGTAAATACTCGGAAAATTTATTAAAATTGTCCAGCAAGTTACACAACAACCTAATTTAAATGTTCTTGTAACATCAAAGTAGGTTTTGTCCATGTCTAACAAAAAAATTGAAGTTCTCGGTACTGACTTTCGAGGGTGTGAAAATTTAATTTATGAAAAAGAATTCATGGAGGTGTGGATGTTCTTTGGGTTGGGTATCACAGCACTGTTGGCTGAACTGCAGTAATACTCTTTAATACCATCTTGGAAAACAGCATGTGGTTTGCCCATACCATAAGCTTTAAAACTTACAGTACCTTGACTCTTAATACACTATGATTAGGGATCATCCAAATTTTTATTCTAGCTAAATCGTTGACTGTGAGCCCTCTGGGCAATAGGATCAAGTCACTGGGTAGGGAAGAATTCAAGTAGGCCTATCTTGTTTAAAATGGTCATCTTAGGGGTCAGGTACAAAACTTAGCAGTGATTTTTGAGGAAGGCACCCTACAGTAATAGTATTGAGTATCGTCACTAATTAAACCACGCACAGAAAGATCCATTAAAGACTCTGTAGAGTACACTACAACTTAAAGGGATGGATGGACTAGGCACAATAGAAGAGATGTTGACAGGTTGGTAGTAAGTGCAGAACTGAACTGTATTTCCTCCAACACTGCACTCCATACAGCAGTGCAGTACACCAGCTGCAAGGCATACCATACAAACATTAACATAACAATAAAGGGTAAGTGCACATAACAATTACACCAATAAGATGGCATGCATAGCATGTAGTATAACTCTTACACTACATACCATACCCTACAACTCCCCCCACTTAAAGAGTGACAATAATTCTCAAAGAGTTCTTTAATGTAGTCTGACAGCATGAACTTGAGATGAGGGTACTTCTCTACATCATTAGACTTGGCCTCGCCCTTTTCAGATTCCACTTAGACTTCAGAGGGGGGCCACAAGCACAAAAATGACCAGCCCAAAAATCTGCAGCATTTGCAGAAATAGCCTAGGCTAAAATTTCACTGGCAATGGCCTTCCAGCAAACTCCAAGATAAGGCTAAAATGTCACTGGCAATGGACTTCCAGCAAACTCCCAAGATAAGATTAAAATGTCACTGGCAATGGACTTCCAGCAAACTCCCAAGATAAGACTAAAATGTCACTGGCAATGGACTTCCAGCAAACTCCCAAGATAAGACTAAAATGTCACTGGCAATGGACTTCCAGCAAACTCCAAGATAGAAGGGGTGGCAAGAGTACCAACATTTCTAAAAAGAATCCTGCTGACTATGCCAATGTAGAGTACACTACAACTTAAAGGGATGGATGGACTAGGCACAATAGAAGAGATGTTGACAGGTTGGTAGAAAGTGCAGAACTGAACTGTATTTCCTCCAACACTGCACTCCATACAACAGTGCAGTACACCAGCTGCAAGGCATACCATACAAACATTAACATAACAATAAAGGGTAAGTGCACATAACAATTACACCAATAAGATGGCATGCATAGCATGTAGTATAACTCTTACACTACATACCATACCCTACAACTCGACCGTCCCTTCCACTAGTGAAAATGATCGAGCGAGACTTGGATCATGAATGAACCTCGAACAGTCAGACCCTCCATGCTACATCAACTGTGATACCATTTTACCAGTTGTGTAAAATGTGTCATTTGATAGACCTGTTGTAAGGATATTATGGCACAGTATTCTACTCTAGATATCACAGTGCAACTACCATAAGAACTTTGTGTTTCATTAATTTTTATCTCTCCTTTTCTTTCTCTCTCCTTCAATAATTCCTTTAGGTTATTTTGCCAGCCTACAATGACTGCCAGGTTTGCATGAGTACCAAAGTGATAACCACATAGTCCTTCAAGAAGCCAACAAACTTCTCAGAGCTGTATAATGGATGACCTTAATTCAACTCCGACCCTTTCAAATTCTGGTAGGTCTGTAGGCCTGTAACTTAACTGTGTACAGTTAATCAAGTAAAAAATACAGTTTTGTATGAATGAAGAAGATGTACATAGAGATGGAAAGATAACTTTATATTTTGTTTATAGTACACAGGCTGGAAATTTGATCATTTCTGTGAACTAGTCAAAACAATCCTTTTGGAAATACTTTAAAAAGTTAAAAACACCTTATTACAATGCGCTTTTAATTTGTGATATCTTTGAACTCAAATTTATCTTACCCTTTCTAAAGAGGCATGTTAACTTTATGATAAAATTTAGTAAAAGAATCATGCCAAGTCTTGTAAGGTACAGTACGCTTATGTTCTGCAAGAATGAATGATCATAGCGAGTTCTACTCAAAACATGAGAATCAGAGCAAAAGAATTGAAATGAAGTTTAGCAAATTGATTTGTGTAATTTATGAAATGTATAAAAATTCACAAAAATACAATACATAATAACTCTCATACTCGTTCATGTTTGATCCTCAGGTCTAATCGATGCAGAAACATTTGACTTCAATTTGTCTGTCTCCCCTGAAAGGTAATAATTATTATTCTCATTTGTGCCCTAAAAATCATGTTAAGATTCCAGATATCCTTTATACCATATGGTGATTTAAAATTTGGTAAACTTGACATTGTTGTAATTTTCAATTGTTTCATATGACTTATATTCCAGGGAAGGACTATGACATTTATAAAATGGAAAAGTCCAGGAAAACTTATATGATTCAGTGTTTTTCCTCTGAGGTATTTTATCACTGACAATCTTGTCAACCATCTTTGACAAGCAAACAATACAGACAGTGACTGCAGATGTTCAATAAATCTCAAAGCTGTGCTATTCATCTCTGATGATGAATAATCTTGCTCAATAAGGTTGTCAGAAAGCCCTCTTGCTTTTCAAAAGAATTATGTCATTTTAATTGTTAAAAAGTTTTTTTTAATTGGTTGCTGTGGCACTATGTTGTGCATATTCCTGAAATAGATTTGATGGTAACCGAAATAGCTCACACCCTTAGTTGTGATAACTTTTCAAATATTATTTTCAAATTTTCAGTCAGAAAAGTGGAAATACGACCCAAGAAGACGATGTATTTGTTGAAAAACTAGTAGGAAATGACAAGGAAGAGGCTAATGATGACGACGACGATGATGATGATGATGAAGTTTATCTTGGGCCTGTCAGCTTCAAGGAGAAGTGCATAGCGACCAGGGTGGAGCTAGTAGAGAAGAAAGAACAAAATCCAAAACTGCTGACTGCAGAACAATATGTGGAATTATTCAAAGAGGCCAATGCTATCGCTTTACAGCTTGGAGAGGGACAAGAAAAAGAGAAAAGCGTCAAACCCCGTAAAATATCTCCACCGGCACCGGCCGGTGGAGATCAGGAATTGAATTTATCTGTGGATTTAGATATCGCTGTCTCAAACGATCATCCCGAGAGGGAACACAAACACGACGGAGGGGACGCTAAGTTGGAACCGGGGGGTCTCTCGGTGATCGAAAGGTATAAAAGACTCACTAAGAAGACAGTCAGAAGTCCTCGACGAGATACCTTCCTCGTCGACAAGAATCAGAGTAAGAGACGTATAACCCCTGCTGTCAAGGCGTCCTCGGAAGGACCCACGAGGAAGAGTAAACTGAGAGGCGGTATTGCGATGCAGAAGAGGAAATCAGACATACCAAACCCTCTTGAACGAGCCAAACAATCCCAACTTACAGGACCAGTGAGTAGCAAACTTGATTATTTAAAGCACTGTACAGGCAAGTCTGTCCAAGTTGACTATCAATCGCAGTAACTTTATCAAACGGTATGGCGCTTTGGAACAGGATGTTCTTCTTATAAACTGGTACATCACTGGGTTGTATAGTAATTTACCAAACACCTGATGCCATAGGCATACTGTCTGAAAGAATTTGTAGATAACCAACTTTAATGTCAACAGACTACAGTGTTTTTAATGAATTGATGATAATCCTTTGTAAAGTAGGAACTAACCCAGCCACCATCTTTATCCTATATGATTTAGGCACTCTTGATGACCCAATAATCTAAGGAAAATCTTACTAAGTTCGTCGTGATTTGTGAGATATTTGGGTTATGAAAACTTTTGTCAGTGAGCTGCCTTTCATTCAATGTGTGATGTCATAGTGTGCCACACGGAGATTAAACCTTTTACTTTCCCTCGGTATTTCTTTTCGTACTTTAAGATGAATAGGAAGGCCCTTCAATACTTTCTTTCTTATATGCAGAAAGTAACATTGTAATATTTAAAGCAATTGATTAAAAATTCAATCATTGCATGGCTCCATTATACAATAAACAGTATTTAGATCTGCTCAACTTGTATGTATTGTATGTGAAGGAACATCATACTTGAACGTGATCTCTCCCAGATGAAATAAGACTTTTCTTAGTCGCTTGGGTAACTTGTTTATCACAAATCACATAACAATGACTATGGTTGGGTTTGCTTCTTTGCTTCTCATTAGTATAATAGCTGAACCATGTTTCCAAAATGTTGGTTGCACCTTTTGCAGAGGGCTGGAGAAATATGAGGGTTTGCCAGGTGACATACAGTATCTGTAGTACAGTTTTAATAAAGTACTGCCTGATTGGACATTGGTTCGAAGTTCCATGGTAATGAATGCCAATCTTACTGTACCTGTTTGTAACTTACTGCAACTTGCATATATTAAAGTTGTTGCTTGACCTGTCTTTGTAGCTTACCCCAGGAGTGATGCTACGAATGCAGAGGGACACTTTTTAGGGGTTTAACCATTAGTAGAAGTGGCTATGATACAATTTACAAAACTATCAGTCTTCCATGAGACAGTAGTTCTTTGGGATAAATGTTTGACATAGACCCAAATTATGGCATCATTCAATCATTAATATCACTACAGTATAAGAAGTTTTCTAACTCAAGATCTTTATAAGTTAGTAATATTGTTTCCTAACCATTTTTACTGTCAACAATCTATTAATTTCAGTCGGGAGTGTCGCTGCCAGTGCCCAGGACTAGACGGTCCAGCAGCTCTGGGTCTCAAGATGGTAACAGAGACGTGTTAAACACCAGCTCCAGCAGTAACAGCTCACTCAGCAGTGTGTCATCTCTTCCCTGTAGCAAGCAGTTAAATTCATCCCAGGTACTACTGTACTGCAGCTCTTTAAGATAATGTGCTTTGAATGCTGCATTAGTGAGTTGATTGTACCATTGACGTATGGTAGGATACATGTATTTTGTTGATTGTATCAAATCTCTTTGTTGAATGAGGTAACTGTATCTTTAATATCTATTGATTCTATAAAAGGTAAAACTAAGTTACATGTTAAATGTCTATATAACGTGCACTTCTTTAATTTACACTCAAAACACCTTTCATGTCTACTGCACACATTCATCACGCATCAGTTAATTTGAATGATCTCCTTTGCACTGTTACTTTATATTTACAGTAAGTGCACCCACCTGTAAAGGGAGAGTTGGCTCATTGGATGTAGAGCATAGCATGCAATCGTCATCATTTGTTTTTATAGTCTGGCAAATCACGCCCAAACAGATCGCCGTTTAGCGCCTACAATTGTATCATTGAAGCATGATGTATTGTGTTGATCGTATCAGGCCAAATTCATCACGGCTAACGTACAGTTAACTGAGTTTCTTCACATTGAATGTTTTATCATGCAGTCCATAACTGTGTTGATGCTATGATTCTTATCCTGAAAATTGTACAACCCTTGCTTCATTACAGAAGGACAATCATATTCAATGATAAACTGGTTCAAAAAATGTAACCACTGTTTCACTAAATATACAGTATCACATGACCATAATGTACACAGCTTCACACCTTCCCTAACAATCTTAATCAGCATTCCCTTGAAATAATTGTCACATTTTTCACAGAGGCCAAGACTTAGTAAATTGAGGCCACCGAAGGGCAAGCAAGATGGTGTCGTGAACAAAAGAAGTTCTCTTGTGATGCAGCATCAGCATGCAAAGGATAACCAGAGTGCAGATGTCCAGCAGCGGAAAAGTAGGTTGCCGCCGGGGAGTTGATATGGTCTTTTCATTTCATGTCAAGTTAGAGTTTAAGTAAGACTGTACAGTCTGATATTAAAACAGTAACAGTTGAGAAGGTTTCTGTTGGTCATGGTTTACACTCTGAAGAACGATGTCACCATAACATTGGGTGACAAAAGAGACACAGATTCAAGTTCCAACAATCCTATTTGGCTTATAATGAGAGAGATATTGCTTATATGAGAGAGATCGTTGTGAAAGATGATTCCTCCAAACAGAAACTGTAAGTAGGTTCTTGTTCAGTTTGGGAGAAATCCTATTTTAAAAGTTGTGTCTGGAAGATGTCATATTTGACAATGTTATGGTATGTCATTGTATGTTACAATTATATGTTATGGTATGTCATTGTATGTAATTATATGTAATGTGATGTCATTGTATGTAATTATTTGTTATTGTAAGTCGTATGTAATTATATGTAATGTTATGTCATTGTATGTAATTATATTTTATGTAATGTCATTGTATGTCATTATATGTTATGTTATGTCATTGTATGTAATTATATGTTATGGTATGTCATTGTATGTAATTATTTGTTATGTTATGTCATTGTATGTAATTATATGTTATTGTAAGTCGTATATAATTATATGTAATGTTATGTCATTGTATGTAATATATTTTATGTTATGTCATTGTATGTCATGTTATGTTATGTCATTGTATGTAATTGTATGTTATGGTATGTCATTGTATGTAATTATATGTTATGGTATGTCATTGTATGTCATTATATGTTATGTTATGTCATTGTATGTAATTGTATGTTATAATGTTATATCATTGTATGTAATTATATGTTATGTTATGTCATTATACCACCAGGCTCTGAAACCTTTTACATTCTCTTTGTTTTTCGTTTCCATATTCAAGTCAGAATGTTAATAGTGTTGACACTGAAACCAATGCCATCATTAGTTTATGCAAAGAGGTTCAATATTTTAGAAAATTGACATTGTAAAATAAAGAAAGATAGACAGGAACAAAAACTTGAAGCTCATGTTGCTAATATCATAGTTGGATTTGATCAAGTATTTGGCCTTGTGTGTGAGGAAAACATCAAATCTGAAAAATACAATATAAGATCTTTCTTATATGTTCTGGATGAGTTGTTGATAACAGTAATCACTATCACTCAGACCAATAATGATGCTTGGGTTTATGTCTCTTTTTAGTTAATTAGGCCAAATGATAAAAGCTTTTATGAAGTTGCTGGTCTTCTCAGTGAGAATTAAGGTTAATTTTGCTGTTATTTGATCCTTCAGGGCACAAAGGTTGTGATGTGTCATGTAATGAGTAGTATTTTATTTATGTAGTAGTCAATTCCAAGCGTGACCTTGGGACATTCAAGAAAATACACATAAAAATATCAAGCTACAACTCGTGCCTTGATATCACACGTTTTGGAGTAACCAGACAGTCTGCTTGCACTGGTGATGTGTGTTCCTGTTCTAATTACTGTAATGTCATCTGGGGTCAAGCTGTTTAATCATTCCTGACATATTACATCCTGTCACGTCGAAACCTACTAAAAAGGCATTAAAAATAGTCTGAGCAAATACTCCATGGGAAGAGTGTACTTAGAAGTTAAAACTCCAAGACAAATTTCAGCATGTGGACTTAGACTTTACGTTGCATTTGCTTGTATTATCTCACTTTGCCTCTTTGAATTGAAAAAGTCTTTCATAATAAGTAAAGATTCTTGTGGTTGCAAATAACTGGCAGGTTCTTGTGACTGAGCAAACTAGCTAAAAGAATGGTCGACGCAACACCTTATTTAAAACACAGCAGATTCTACTATTAAAGCAAATTATATATATTCATGTTTTTGTTTTCCTCCCCAGTTCCTGCTTCCAAACCAAGTCTTCTGAAACCATCAGGTCTGACCGGTAGATCGTCTGGCCTAGCTAGACCAAAGCCTGCTAGCGCATCCCAAAAGATTGTCTCCCCACTTAAGAAACGGAAAAGTCAGCCGTTGAAAGCTACATTGACGATGGAAAAGGTCTCGAAGCCGACAGAGGCATCAGGACAGCCGGAAAGTAAGAACCAGCTTTTTTTTTATGTTGATTTGAGGTCAACAACTACTTAACATATATATTTAAACTGTCATGTACAGCCATTAATATCTATTGCTTTGCCAGAAAGCGCAGCTGCTTTCACTCAAGTTTTGGTATGATTCTAACTTGATAATATGAAGACTGATGCTTAATCTGTAAAATAAATCTAAATGAATTAAATTAATACTAACAATGCTAAATCTAAAAGAACTAAATTAATACTAACTATACTAAATCTAAACGAACTAAATTAATACAAACAATGCTAATCTAAACAAACGCTTTTCTTTCACTTCACAGGCCAACTTTTATATGTGATCAGTTCGTCTTGCTGACAGCTAATTAACAGTCATGTATCAAAATAAAAGCCTTGTCTGGCTGTCTTTAAATTTGATCAATTTTTACATTAATTTGAGTAAAACTGCATTGGTGTGGTAAACTTGTGGCCAAATGCAAAAAGCTACATAAAGAAACAAACTTACAGAATAAAACAATAAAAAAAATACATTTGTATGCAAGATATCAAACAATTTTGCTAAACCTACCAAATATTACTCAAACTAAGTTATCATTGGTCAACTAAGACAAAACGGAGACCCCCCCCCCCCTTGCCCACATGTTCCACCAACTGATGTTTAGTGAGTGAGTAATCACTGCAGTTAATTCAAATCTCTACATTTCATCACCAGACATGTATATATATGCAAATTCGAAAAATTCTAACTTTTTACAGGCCAAGATCCTACAATTTGAGCCACTTGAGCAAGGGGCTCAAACTGTGGAGTTCTAGGCCTGTACAAAACCGCTACAAAAAGCTTGGTATATAGAAAATATGCTAGCTAACATCAAGTTCCAACATGCATTTTCCTGAAATTGATAAAACCAACATTAATTTTTCACTGGCAGAAAAATGCTAGTGACTTAAATGTTTTTACTGGCAGATGTCCAATTCCACTGGCAGTTAGCTAATAAATAGCAAGAATTTGGAGACCTCTTTGTAAATTACTCTCTGTGGAATAGCATGGAAACATCAATCTCAA
>KN889195.1:25619-37970 GCA_000934455.1 Apostichopus parvimensis | reverse complement strand
TTCATGTTGCATTTTACAGTGATGATTCACCCAGCTCGCTTTGACGACTTGCTGAAGAAAGCTTTGTTCTCACGTTAATATTTCAAATCTGAGTTAAATGCAACTGAATTCTGATTGCCTTTATTGGATATGGACTTGACATTGATGCTGTGTATGTACATAGCCATTTGACAACCTCCAATCTTTGCTCGAGTTTTCATATATATTCTATTCTCTCTCTGCTTCTCAGTTGTCCTGATGGGTAAGAACACCATCATGAGAAAGGCCATCAGGGGTCACTTGGAGCACAATCCAAACCTGGAATCGTAAGTTATCCTTCCATTCCTTAAAGGAGATAGATATCCAACCATCATCACTGGTGTATGTGATAGGGATCTATACCTGACACGAATTGACTTCCCAAACAGCGAATGAAAGATCTCATTCCATTTAGTAGTTTGAAGTTTTTGTTCGCGTTGAGTTTTATACCTCCTTGAAGGTTTATGTTCTAGCCAATTTCTGTGAAGTGATTTTCATTTTGGGTAATATTTGACGATGCATTTGTCGTAACGTCACTGAAGATAAAAACTTGTCGAATGGTGTGAAGCTAAAAGGTTGTAGGGGATCGTTAGTTGAAGCGATTTTTGTCGTTCTTGATGTTGCATTTTACAGTGATGATTCACCCAGCTCGCTTTGACGATTGCTGAAGAAAGCTTTGTTCTCACGTTAATATTTCAAATCTGAGTCTAATGCAACAGGTTTCTCATTGAAGTGTGCAATTGTAGATGAAACCAGTTAGTAGAATTCATCCTTACCTTAAAGGATGGTGGTTCTTATGGTAAACAACTCTGAAAAGTTACTTGCTCCAGCAGAGCAAACATCATCATCATGGTTTCAAAGTTGTGTAAGGGTTTCTGCCGTATTGATGGCAAGTGATTAGAAACCATTTACTCATCCTTTCGTTATCATTCTTAATATATATATTTTCATAAGGTGAACGTACACGAACAGTGTTGCTAACTAATAAAAATGGGGCCAATCTTTGAGTTAAAATATTCCAATATTTTAGCATCGGTTGTAGCTACGAAGGTAATGGTCAATGCAATAAGGAAGAAAACATTAAAAGTTTAGACACAAGAGACTCAATGATGATGCTTTCATGTTTAGACTAACCTGTCTGGCCTCACCAGTCTAACACCATGTTGTTTCTCAAATGGAATACTTACAAGAAGTTTTGTAGTCTGAGATCAGGGGGACATCTCTTTAAAATCATGCATGGTGGACAGATTAGTTGAGTTGAATATATTGCCAGAACTCAAATCAATAATCAGCCTGTTGGACTGCAAAACGCTCACATCTCACACTCGTAATGATAAACGTGGGCATCAGTTTCAATGGTTTGCAGATGGCACAATGAGACTTAAACATGGAATTTTAGTTGAGTCACTTAATTTTTGTGTCATTTTTATCTGGCAGGTTGCTCCCTCACTTGAAAGGAAATGTCGGTCTGGTATTCTGCAAAGGTGACCTCGCTGATGTCAGAACTCTTCTGTTGCAAAACAAGGTGAGTTGAGCTTTAATATGTCAGAGAAATGTTTGTTAAATATACATTCCAAAGGCCTTACCGAGCATGGTTGCATCCAGGGACTCTGTTGGTTCGGAAGTTTTGGGACTCTCCCATCTGATGCCTTCAGTCACATGGAATAACACTGGTGCATTCAGAAGAAATAAACCCCTGTTTGTCCGGGAGAATGTAAAATAGCTATGCGAAACATTTAGCAATACTTGATATTTCTAGAGAGGGGAAGTGCTTTATAAATAGCCTTGTGTCCTTCACAATAATCCGAGAGAAATCAGTTTAGTCTTAATCCATCCACAGTACAGTTGGTTCTGTTTGAGGGCATGTGCGGTTCCCTGCAGGCATAACCTTTTTCCGCGAATTCGTGGAATAATTGTTATTTCTTTTCTACCTCCGAGATTTACACCTCTCAATTTCTGTGAATTTCTAACAACAGCGTTGTATCATTTGATCTGTCGTTCGCATGTTTTTCATTACCTCAAACCTCATTACCTCAAACTGGAGCCTATACCGCAATTTTTGCAAAGTTCCGTGATTTTTTTTTTACCCCAGGCTCATCCCTGGTTCCCTGGTATGAATTGATGCCCATGAAAGCCTTTTGTTTTTGGACTGGGTTCTCGGAACATTGTTTATCCAGGAAGGTGACCTCATGGTCACTTAAATTGATGACCCTCATATGTTTAAAGGGTGTTTTCCAAGATTTTTATCAGGATAAAGAAATATCAGTGATTATTAATGGTCTTCAGTGTACCTAGTGTTTGTGCCGACAGTTGTCCTTTAATTCTATTACAGTTACAATTGAAAAGAGGAATTGAGACAAGACTTATATGAATGCTTCAGTAGGAAGCATGTGCATCACACTCTAGTTATGGGCAGCTCGGTATTTATATTTTCTGGTGGTGGTTTTTTATGTAGCATCTTTAAAAAGTGGTGATTGACCCATCTCGCTTCGACAGTTGCTGCAGAATGCCTCAGATGGAAGTAAATCTGCTGTGATTTTAGGAAATTTAAGTTTTATACCATAAACTGCTCCTCGTGTAGGACAGGCATTACTTCAATGTGATCTTCATTATTTTACGAATAATTTGCCGACTGCCTGTTCAATTTTCATGTTGCATTTTACAGTGATGATTCACCCAGCTCGCTTTGACGACTTGCTGAAGAAAGCTTTGTTCTCACGTTAATATTTCAAATCTGAGTCTAATGCAACTAAGCACAAATTTGTTTGTTTTCTAAATAGTAATGGGGTTTTGAGATGCCTCTGTTTAAAAAGTAAGAGTTTTTTGTTTAACATGTTATTTGCATGGGTATGAGACACGCTATGTTGCAAACACCACCAGTTGATTTTCTTAATTAATTAATTAATTTTGTTCCCTTCGTTAGGTTGCAGCTCCTGCCAAAGCCGGTGCCCTTGCTCCAGTTGATGTCATGGTACCTGCTCAGAACACCGGTCTTGGGCCAGAGAAGACCTCTTTCTTCCAGGCTTTGTCCATCGCCACCAAGATTTCAAGAGGAAGTATTGAAATACTGGTAAGTTCTGGCAACTACCGACAGGTCATTGTTAGATATCAAGGAAATTATAGTTAAAAGGTGATGAAACCATTTGTTCTGCATATTATTATCTTAATACGTCTAACTACTAAGTAGCCTATTGAGATATTTTAAAGCCCCTGATGATGGGAACACATTCTTTTTACCTCTGCTGCCAGATCTATTGGCCATTTTTTTCTCTTTTTTTCAAAATTACCCACTGTGTACCTCATGGATTTTCAAAGTCAAATTAACAAGGCTTTTCTGCCATAATTTGTTGTGGGGAACATCAAAGGTTACGTATCGTATCATCTAAGGTTACATCTAACTGTCGTTCACGGTCTTGCAATAACCACCTTACACGGTTCCAGCAGACCCTCTAGCATACTCTCAAGTATAGCTTATTAAGATATAAACAAAGGAGGATTTGCCTCTGAAGTAGATAGAGGGAGCTAATTACACACTTGTCTGGACTGTCTGTCATGTGACACCTCGGTCAGTGTAATTCATTTACTTTCCCTGATGCGCTTCTTGTAGGAAAAAAGAAAAGCAAAATGTGTAAAAGAAAATTGTTACTTTTGATTTTTACGATTACGGAAAGTCTCTCTCGACAACAACGATTCTCTCTCTCTCTCTCTAACAAAATCGTTGATTAATTTAATCCGCAAATTACGTTAATAGGTGAAAAGAAGTCCATCGCAGAGTCATATATTCAGACCTATTCCAAGTAATTGAGTAAAGAGAGTTTTGAGTATGAACATGACACTGTCATGAAGTGAAGAATTTACTTGTGTTAATTTGTGCATTCTCACAGTTAGCACTTCAATTTTCAATTTTTTTTTTCTTTAATTTTTTTTTTCTTGTAACATAGAACGATGTTCATCTGATCAAGGTGGATGAGAAAGTTGGGGCTTCTGAAGCTACACTGTTGAACATGTTGAAGATCTTTCCATTTTCCTATGGATTGGTAATCGAAAATGGTAAGCGAATGATCCCTCTTCGATTCCTCTTCACCTGCCCCTCCCCCCCCTTCACCTCTTGGTACTCAACCTTGTATTCCATGTTCAGTCATTACAAAGGGGAACTAAACTTGTGTACTCCATCTGTTCCATTAGTACATCAAGATTGCTATGTACCCCAGGTTGTCTTCCTACCCACCACCATTGTAAGGCTGCTCTTCGGGAAGGCACTCGGTTCTTGCTATCGTAAAGAGTCTGTGACTCAACAAGTTTGAAGGAATCATGGAAGGTCAGTAAT
This sequence comes from Apostichopus parvimensis, assembly GCA_000934455.1. Taxonomy (NCBI): domain Eukaryota; kingdom Metazoa; phylum Echinodermata; class Holothuroidea; order Aspidochirotida; family Stichopodidae; genus Apostichopus; species Apostichopus parvimensis. The sequence continues at coordinate 33,625 of KN889195.1, read as the reverse complement.
GATGACATCATGGCATGTTGCTAGTCTGGTCACCTTTAACCCCAGAGCCAGAAATGGCGGAACCTACTGGGGTGGTGGCCAGATGTTGATCAACTCTTCTGGGCCATCATAATGTCTGAAACTGACTGTACACCAAGTGTTGTTAGTTAGACCGTGTAGGTATGATCAGCTGTAATGACTGGCAGAGTTGCTATCTTGGTTTGGGGCAAATATGATTTCATAGCTTTGTGGTAACTATAAGAGGAGAATGTAGGGGAGCTAGTCCACTAGTAGTCGTCCATCGTTTCTGATTGTTTAAATTATACCACTTGCAACATTTTATGTTGGCTTTTAATAGCGGCCATTGAACCTTTAAATATTTGTATCTCATTGGGGAAGACCGTCTGTTACATCAAAAACAGGTGAGATTCTCAGAGATTCTCAAAGCGTAAGTTATGTTATGTAAACAGAAGAGGAACAAACATTTTGGCATTCTGGAATAGGGTAACATATTTGTTGTAGCTTTTTGTTGGTTATATTCTTGACAGTGTAGAAGTTAGTGGCAAGCAATCTCTTTGGGTTCCATTCAAATCAAAGTCTTTGTTTGAAACGTGAGACTATACACAAAGTTCTTTAAACTAAGAAGGGTTCTCCTTAATACTAATCTTATGCTTTGTTGGACAGTGTATGACAACGGCTCAGTGTTTCATCCCAGTATTCTGGATATCACAGATGCTCAACTCCACGAGAGGTTCCTCACGGTGAGTAATAATGCATCCAGCAACCCCACCCCTCCCCCCCTTTCCCCATGTAGTCTGTCTTTGGATGCCTGGAAGACTCACAGATCATAGTTAAAATATTTTGTGTTTGGGTGGGGAGTTTTAAACAAAATCCATTGCATATTCATAAAAGCAAACACCACCCCCCCCCCCTCATTTGAGACAATTCGTTTCTACTGTACTTTATTGTGGGTACTTAGACATCACTGGGACCCAAAGTCAGTTATATGCCTTGGAAAATAGACGCCTTAAAGAAAACTGTATATCTCATTTTCATAAAAGATCATATTCCTCTTTACACCAAGATATTGTTGTGATTTCCTTTCCTTTGACATGACCAAATTCCTTTACCTCACGTTTAACGTGCCAGACTGTAGGATGAGTATACGGCTCAGATAGTTAGGTTTGACAACTTTGAATGTGGAAAAATGGATAAGGTGCAAATAGTTTACTTTGAACTTTGAATGTGGAAAATAGGAACATCCAGCTTCTTGTGGACTTGCTGATTTGGACACGACATGAGCAAGTTGTATGTAATGAATAATAATAAAGTTGTTGAAACTGTAACAGGGTGCTGAGCGAGGTAGTAAGTGGCTAAGCTTTTTGCTCCTTTAACCCCCTCCCGGTCCCCCCCCCCATCATGTTTGGAGATGACACAATCCAATGTTCAGTACTGCTGTCAACAAGATTCCTTCACTCTTTTTTGTTACTTTTCCTGTTCATGAGTGTGTTCTGTACTTTGCTTACCTCCTTCCCTTCAGGGTGTTCGTAATGTTGCATCACTCAGCTTGCAGATCGGCTATCCTACCCAGGCCAGTGTACCCCATTCTGTGGTCAACGGTTTTAAGAACGTCCTTGCTCTGGCCTGCGCCACCGACATCGAGTTCAAAGAAGCTGAACAGGTAAATTGTTTTGTCGGATTTCATTCTGTAGCACCTCGTGAAAATCGTTTAAGTGACGGTAGAGTGATATCTCTAGCATTATTATATCTTACAAAAGAATCAATTCAACAAACCTCGGTATCTCTGCAGGATCAACTTCAACAAAAGATTTTCCAATTGTCCTTGCTCCCTTTGGCAGACAATGGCGTCAATCGCCGCTGTTGCATTACCAACAAAACAATAGACAAACAGATGGCTACATGTTGTTCGCTCAAATGAGCTAATTACACCAAGGTTACCTCTTACAGGTAGATAGTTAAACTACATGGATGTTAGTTCATATCTGTAAGTTTCATTCTGGTGTAAAGGTACTTGTAGCAAAAGCCTACGGCAATATTTGCCCAGGCTTGAAGTACAAACTGTGCATCGGTCTTTGATGACACGTCTATGACATCCATTGATCTGGGAATTACTAAGTTCATACCAGACTTATTGTGTATGATTGGCTGGTCACATGTATTTATAACTTTTTGCACCCTGAAAGACAACCCTGGTCAAAACAATGTACACAGAATATTGACCATTTCTTAAGAGATCAGCTCTGAGCCGGTGCTGTGGCCGAGTGGATAAAGGCCATGGCATTTCAAGCAATGAGGCTTAGCATCGGGAGGTTCCGGGTTCGATACCCGGCCGGGTCATAGTAAGCTGGGTTTTTCATCCAAGAGCAATCTACGGTTTTCCCATCTTAAATTTAAGAGATTCCAAATTTGAGTTAAATTGTTGAATTGGAAACAACCGGATGTGTAAGTTGTAATCGCTAAGTCCCGGGTTTCTCCCACATTCAGGCATGAGCTTTTCCCGCTAATTCTCGGAATATCCGTGATTTCTTTTCTACCTCCGGGACAAAAACTATTATCCTAACACACTGTAGCATACGCAAACTGGAGCCTATACTGCAATGTTTGCAAAATTCCGAGATTTTTTTTTTACCTCAGGCACATCCCTGAATCGATAAGTCCCAGGTTTCTCCCACAATTGTGGTCGCTTAAGCGTTGTAAAAATATAACAGCTGATTATTATGATTAACCTAAAACTTTGCTTGATTGCAGGCCAAGGCCTTCATCGCCGATCCGACAGCCTTTTTAGCCGCTGCTCCGGCCCAGGCTGCAGAAGAAGCACCGAAGGAGGCGGCCAAGGAGGAGAAGAAGGAAGAATCTGAGTCCGAGTCGGACGACGATATGGGCTTCGGACTCTTTGACTGATGCCTTCAGTTCACATGGAATATTGGTGATGGCTTCAGTTTCACCATCCTGAATGATTTCACAAGATCAGGGGACCACAAGGATATGAAGAAAATGCAACACCCTTTAATTAATAGTATTGTTTGTGGATAATAGTTATGCAATATTTATTATCTCAAAAAGAGAGGTTTTAAAAAAGACCTTGTGTTTCTTGAACTAAAATTTATGAAATTAAATGAAGTAAGAGTTAAGGGTGTGTATTTTCAGTAAGAGAAAAATTTTACATTTTGTAAATTGACAATATCTTAAGTCTATCTTTGTGCTTTCATGATCTTGTGAAGAAATAAAAAGAAAAAAACAGAAAGACTGATGAGTTGAATGTGTTTGTGGCTATGTCAAACAGATAAGTTATTTGAAAGGCCCTTTATTTTCTTTTTCTTTTGGGGGATGGGGCCGGGGGTGAACATTTGAATGTGCTAAAAAGCCTTCCATCTCGCACAATAATGCATACCTGGAGATTGTTGATGGATTCCCAGATATTGAACAGGGTTCAAAAGTAAGGGCTTAAAGTAAGGCATTTTGAGGGTCTCTGGGGAGGGGTGTTGGTGGTCCCGTTTTAAACGCTCATGGTTGGAACACCTCATTCAGAAACAAAAAATTTTCTCAAGATAGAAATCAAAGCCATGAAGAGTGCTGGAAGCCTTACGAAGTGCAACATGAATGCTTTCTATGATTCAAAGGCTATGAGATTCTTCAGTGATCTGTATTGCCTTTATCTGTGGCCCATGAATGATATTTTATTCGTAAACGATCACAGCTTTTAGCCTCAGTTCAAGCTGCCTCTCAACAAATAGAAGGCCAAATATGTAATGTTAAATTACTCAGGGCCTTCAAGTTTCTGGGATATTCCAGGGCCGGTACATAAAATGCATGGACATTTCGCAGGAGAACTTTAATCCAGGAAGGGTACAAAACAACGGCCACCGTCCAGGACAACTGGCCATCTTATTCCAAAGTTGCAATTTGACAGGTACGTGGTGGTTTCTGGTGCCATTCTTCGAGAAAGGGGCAATTTTCTTCCCAAACAAGAAATTAGTACAAATGAATTACAAAAGGGTGAATAGTTTTTTTAACTAGAGCAGTTTTATCTCTAGACATTTTAATTCACAACTTTACAAGTGCAAGAAATGAGCTGCACGACAATTCAGAACTTGAAGGGAAAAAAAGTCACACATGCTTTTAAAATATGTTTGACATGACACAACCTTTTCAGGTTGTTGTGGTTGTCACCTCTACTTCTGCTTAAATCTCTTAGGCTTCCACTTAAATGATCAATCAGATTGGTCAAAAAAAGAAAAAAAATACAAAAGGTGACTTCCTGAAAAGATTAAAATTAAGAAAATGCACCAAGATATGACCTATTCTTTGTATCTTGGCAAAACTGAAGTTTAAAAATGGAACAGTAGCATTAGAAAAGTGTATCATAGCTGTAATGTTGATATTTGTGGCATGCTCAAAATGAGAATACTTGCTGGATATGCTAAAACAACCACACAATATCTGAAAATCTTTCAAATTCTAAGTATTTCGTCAACAATTTTTAAATTTTTATTTTCCATGGTTTTCCTTGCATTGCGATAAGCTGCTTTCATTTGGTAGCAAACTGTGCAAGCTAGTCCTTTTCATTTTATTTTTATGGACAGTAGAAAATAATGCTTATATTTTCACTCCATTAAAGTCTGCTTTCACAGAGTATGGAACATCTGGCCAGCCCACCCCTCCACAACACTTCCTCCAGACAAAAAAGTATGGAACAACCAAATCGTCATTTAACAGATCACGGTTTATAATGCCCATCCCGTATAAGAGTAGATGAACTTTCCTTTGAAAGTTGCAACTCTCTCCAAAATCAGAAGTAGTAAAACTACTTACTTACTACAATTGTGATGGCTACAAATATGCCATTTTGCCTGCTCGCCTGGTTTGACATCTCTTCAATGTCTGACAGCTTTAACACACTTCCGTGTGTTATTTCAGCATTGAATTCCAGTGGAGTGCTACAATTTTAAATATCCTCAATCGATGTTCATTTGAATTATTTGTTATCTAGTTTGTCAATAGTTCCCACCTCCCCCCCCCCCCCCCCCCCCCACACACTTAGCCTCTGTTGAACACCTCTGCAAACTCCACATCTACCTGACAATTCCACCCCTCCCATCTATCCTGTACCTTTCCCTCTCCCCACTTTACACCTCTCCCTTCAGCCTGACACTCAAACCCCTCCTACCTACCCACCTCTCCCTCCTTCATATCTGACCCTCTTCCCTCTGTGCATTCTGTTGACTTTCATATAATTGTATCTGATTATCTGTACACTTTATACTTTTATATTGGAGGAGAACCCTGTTTTACAGTCTAATGTTCCAGTTGATTTACAGACAAAGAGTCTCAAAGATACAGAAAGAGATTCTTCTACATAATTTTTTACCCAGAACTAAAACAGCCACTGTTGTGAAAATGACAGAGAAACTTCTGAAGATCCCAGCAAAATTGAAAGGGAGAGGAAAACAACTACATCTCATTACAGAGGGCTGTTAGCAGTATCCTAGCCTTTCACTTCTCAACAGATACTACACAGAGTGGCTTTATATTGACCTGAAGGGTCAAACAAACAATTAAAACTTTACCTAAGATGACCTTCCATTTTTTTTTTTCCAGTCCAAATTTTTTTCTCCTTTGTTACATATTTGTTTATATAGGTTTGGATCCATGTTTTCTTACGATGGCTTAGATAGCAAGAAATAATTTGTGAGAGGATCCTAATATCAAAATGAAGAAAAAGAATTTTGTCATAAAGGTGAATAGGTGAAATGGAGAGAGCTGTACGAAGCATCCTAGACCAAATGATATACTACATCTGACGTCACTGAATGACACATAGACCTTTAGGACTGTATTAATAAAAGACAATACATTTAAAGTGGTATTTTCACATTTTTCCTTGCTATAGCAAATTAGGAATTGGGGTGGGGGGGGGGGGGTATGTCAAGAGGTCAAAAGCCCTGGGATTAAATGGGATGTAGAATTATGCCTGTTCATTAACTGTATCACATCACTAAATACTTTGCAAAATCATCAAGTGCAACGATGTATAAAAAAAAATTTCTTGCGAACACAGGAACCACAGTATTTTGATAAGAGAGACAGATTCAGAGCCTGCAAATGGCTAAATTTATATTCCCTGTTATCATGATATACTTTCAGACGAATGACTCTTAACAGGGAGTTCTGGTGTTATAATTGTCTCTGGGAGCCAGGCAGGGCTCTTGGCACCCACTGTACATAACATTTTACATATATGTGTGGTGTGGCACCCATACAAGTTACTGCTTGCATTAATTCTAATTACGCATACCACTGTAATACCCGACCTTGTGTGGCTAACATCATCTCTTGTTCTGGTTCTGCAGTAAATTCAATATTAAAAGCCAAATACAAAGCTTGCTGCAGTTCTTACAAAAATTTGGGTGTTACAAGAAAACATGGAACGCTTGAATCCGGAAGAGAAAGAATGACTTTCTGAGGGGAGAAGGGACTGAAAAGATCACACCTTACAGGACCAGTAGGCTCTTCTTCATTTGACAGCAGATAAGCAGCTTGTCAGATATAGCAATTATAAGCAAGCAGAGCTGAATTGATTGGAAATTTTACTCATCTGATGGTTTGGAATTTGAAAATGTTCTTTATAGGAGATGACCAGCGTTGCTTGCCTCTTAGTAGTAAGTTATTAAAATCAAATTAACATCATCAAATGTAGGAAGCCATAAATGATGCTTATAAACGAAGAGAAAATTCTAACAATGACCGGTTTGATGATGAAATCAATATATCCATGAAATAATTTTGAAAATTTGAAAGGAATTGGTAATATTAAACTAAACCTTGATGAAGGCTAAACCTTGACCAGAGGAACAATTGGAGGGGGGTGATGGGAGGGGTGGGGTAGGTTAAATAGGGCATGGTATTTAGTTACAGCCACCGTTCTTTGCTCGACTGATCTGTTTACAAAATTCTGTGGTATATATGCTAAAGCTGTACAGTGTGTACTCAGATCTGTGCACAGCATGTAATCGTTCAAAATGATACTTCATCAAACTAATGGACTGGTAGATAGATCGTCATCTTAAACATTTTGAATTTCTAATGGCTAGACAGCCTGTAGATGATTTTATGCATGCGCTATGGAGAGAGGGAAGATGGAGTGTGTGTGTGGGTGGTTGGGTGAGTGGGGGGTTACTTTGTGGTGGTTGGGGTACAGTTAAATTAATAACAATTCTTTCTGAAAAACCACTCTATAGGCAGTCACATATATCAGAAATAATACCAAACCCTTAGTTGCTTTTTTCTCATTCCCAAATGATTCATTAAATGAACACTGTTGAATGTTTTTTTTTCCCCTTAAGATTTCATTTTCCTAGTGCATTGTGGGATAGAAATAAACAACATTAACGCCTGCCATCGTCGTGGCATGATTTCAGCACGCTGAATGGTCGGAGCACTGACCCCTGCTCTCAGCTGGTGTCCATTATCGAGTCGCCACCGTGCGATGAGGAGTCCTTCTGTATGCTCTCGTAAATCAGGGCCAGTTCCGGGCTGGATCGGATCTGGTTAATGAACTCATTTAGTTGAGGACTCTTGTCTGTAAAAAAAAAACAAAAACACAAATAAAATTCCAGACCAAAAATTAAGGATGAGACGATTGGGTGTTTGTAACCGAAGAAAAGAGAGAGAGTTAAGAAGAAAGTGAGAAAATACAACATGGGATCCAAACTCTCAAAGCAAGAAACATTTCCAAAAATTCAGAATCCTTTCCGGCACAGGAAAAAAAATTTGCCTTTATTTCAATGATCACTGCAGTATGTTAGTTGTTCGTTTGTAACTATGAGACATTTTCACTCCAACCAAGCCATGTAAAGTCACACATTAGTTTGGGTAACCTTCATTCGAACCTATGCGATCTATACGGTTAAAATCAATCTTTTGCTCCTGAAGATAATATATTAAGAGTTTAATTCAAAGAAGAAAAGTTTGTGTCCCACAAATTCAATGAATTGTTCTGTATCATT